>OENT01000459.1:10562-113305 GCA_900239685.1 Rotaria macrura | reverse complement strand
CGTAGTACCTATTAAATATTGGTGACAAGGTTTTGCGATTGATATTGGAGAAAAATTGATGTAAAAGTAACAGTAGTGAGAAAAAAGAACGCATATAGTGATCATAAAATAAAGATTTCATTTCATCGAACACTAGATGATTTGCAAATGTATGGAAAAATATTGATTTAGATTCTTCTTGATTTCATTCATCGAGGCATTTACTTCTTGAATTTCATGTCTCCTGATATATTCGTTGAAGGTCATTGAAAATAATAGGCAGACAGTCTATGTTTCTTTTTATGAATTGTTGAAATAGAGAGAATATATATATATATTGTTGATTACCTTATCTACTCAGGTTCATTTTTTCTGTCATACCTCAATATATGCTAATGCATATTCTTTGTTTGCAGGCGCCTTAATATTTTCTCTTTTCTACTTCATTCCAGCGTAGACTGGTTTTGTCGTCTTTTTTTTTTAATATTCATTTGTATATATAAGGCCAAGGTGATTAGGTGTACATTTCATGAGACCGATAGAATAGCAAGAAGGTTGTTAATTGATATGATCTTCAATATAACAACAAACAAAGATCTTTCGCGCATGAAGTTAGATATGCCATTTGAGAACAAACGATTCGGTTCGTTTTTTGCTTCTTAGTTTAAATGAACAGCATTTGTCATAATATAGAGTGTTGCTCCTTGAATGAATAGTATCAGTGTGTACACAGAAAGATCAATGAAGCAAATAGATGACTGAAGCAGTTCTTTCATGAGTTGACAGTATACGAACATATTCATTCCTATGCTAAACTGTGATCATCGAGCTATAATACCGTCAAGGTAAATCATTTTCTTATAAGTGTGAACAAATAAAGAAGTTCAATCTTGACAAATTACAATTTTCTTATCTTCTCTTTTCTGACACATGTCTCTCAATAAAATTCTTTGTCCTTTACGTTTTAACCAACGACTAGCAAGCATATAGTAGACCAAATCACTTTGAACGATGAAAGAAAATGAACACTTTTCTTTTGTCTTCCTTTTTGAAATCGATGTAAATCAATGATTTCGCATGAACAAGATAATTACATGAATGTGATTGATTTTCTTTTCTATACTTTTAGGTAGTCAATAGTTCTTTGGATAATCAATTAATATTAAATGAAACATCCTCATTAGCATCATCGATTCATGAAAATCAATTGAACTTCGAAAATTATTTGATATTAATTAAAAATAAAAATAAATCATTAAAAAGATTTCAACGTTATATATCTCGTTTGAATAAAATTAATCGAAACAAGAAAATGTCAACAAAAGCTGCTTATCCATCATCATCACCACATATAACAGATCGTTATTTTTTTCGTACAAATTCAACTAATAAGAAACGAACAAGATCATCAACAAAAAATAAATTAGATATGACACCACCATTAGCAAGAAAACATTATAAATTTTCTTCAACACATATAGATCATCATACAAATGAAAATATTTATAAATTTCCATCAAACAAAATTCAATTACGATCACATTCAACAGAATCTGATCGATACTATTTTCCATTGGATGAATCAATAAAAAATTCACGATACAAAATTAAACAAGGGCGATCAACAAGTGGTATCATCGAGCAACATTCAGTTTCGTTCGTCGACAATTCAGCAACATTGATATCTGATACACCATATCTATTTTCAAAAACATCAGTTACACAAAAGTATCCAAGTACAGCATCAACATATATTCATTCAAAAGGTAGAATAATCCTACTCATAGATATGCATTAGAATTTTTCAAAATTTTCTTCTGGTTCGACTAAAATTTGAATATAAATTTTCTCTGATAAAACTTAGAAACGTCAAGTAATGTATAAAATCTCAGCTTTCAAAGTTACCTTATACATCGTATTTTTTTCAAGCGAATAGTAGTCTTCTCAGGTACATTATAAATATCTTTGGGAGTTCATTTCTATTTTTGAAAAGTTCGCTATTTTATTTTCTACAAAATTAACTGTAATTACTTTTATTATCCCAAATATCCAAGAATTGTCACACACACGAAGGCTGAGAAAAAAAACAGTGCTCACTGCTGTTCTTTTTCCATTCATCAAATGAATGATATCTTCATGTCATTTCAACATGTTTATTCAAAAAATGGTAAGAATACATAGCAGTGTTTGATCGATAAAACTTACCCATAGAAAATAAGTCGAAATATACAAAACGAGGTGTTTGGTGTAACACTTGATTGAAATATGACTACGTCACAAGAAATTATTTCAGAATACTACTTATAGAAAAAAATGAAATTAACCAATTGCTATCATTTTAGACATCATCATCATAAATGTAAAAGACAAACAACGCAAAATACACAGTTACAGCAACTATGCTTCTTAATTGTCCACCATCAGAAAATTTCCAACGGGCCTTCTATTATGTCTCACATTTTTTTAATGTTTTTTGATGTGAAAAAAAGAAAGTGGCGATAAGGTCAATTTTTGTCCATGAAATTTTTCAAACAGACTTACATAGCCTATGGCGTGAAAGTCTTGGTACAAATTTATATTTCTTTTTTTTCTCAACAAGAACTTAACTTTTAGGCTAATCATATTAAAAGAAAGTGCGTATAGACCGGTACTAAAAATTAAAATGAGCAAGTTGTGAATGCTCCTTTGTATTCGATTTTTCGTAATTGCTTGCTTATTACGGAAAAAATTGCTGGTAGAGATTTCACATATATTCTTTCTATCTGTTACTGTATCCTTCGTTTCAATGGATCGATCTTTTTGGCTTCCCAACCATCATCATAAACTTTTTCTTTTAAAATTTACTAAATTGTTCCAATAGAACGTGCCTAAGGACAATTATGTGAATTTTTTTCTTTAGGTACCAAATTGATATTTTTCTCTTGGAAAAAATCTCTTACACTTGCAGCTTAATGACTTGATTCCAAATTGAACCAGAATAAACACTTTTTCGATATTATGACAGCTGTTGACAAATGGCATCAAACGTGCTTCACCGCATTTTTTTCAAATATGCTCTTTCATTAATTTCTTGTGTGTGTTTTGCAAAGAACGGTTTTCAAATAACTTTTTCTGATATAACGATCGTGATCAAAACTTTTGCAGGATACTTCTGAATGCGATTGAATTTCACAGGTGAAGTTGTGGTACTTAGATCTGATGTGTAGAATCGGCGATTAGTTGACACAGATTCATTGGTTAAGGTGAAATATTTTTCATAGTTAATAATGAGTTCAAAATCATTGTTCAATTAAGTACTGTATAAACGTCGAGCACATGTTGACACTTGTTCCATTTGTTTTTCTGTGTATCGAGCAGTATGTTTCTTTTTTCGACAGTGTATGCCCATATCAATCAATTCACGTTGAGTAGTCGTTCGATGAACATTGAATTATTGCGCTATTCTTCTTAATGAAATAACGATCTGGTGGGTCACCAGGTTTTTGAGACGTGTTCGTTGCCCGGGAGATGTTTTTCGTGGACGCCCACTTCTGGGTTCGTCTCCAATAGTATCGCATGCATCATACTTCCAGATGATACGGTAAACGTTCTGACGTGAAACATGTTCAGTTAAAATACGATTAACAGTGATTTTCTTCTTTTTCGTAACTACCGTTCTGTAATCTTGTACAATACGTTTCGTAAGTTTCTCTTTACCAGAACGAGGCATTTTTTTATAGAAATTTTGTAAGAAGACTTTCACGCCATAGGTCGTTTTCAATCAGCGTAAAATTCTGATTATCCATGACTTCAAAGTCGCGGCAGTTTTTATGATTAATCGTGATTTTTAAAAAAGCCATCGATTATATCGTTAATAATTCTGGATTTCTGTTAAAATAGCACGTAAATTGGGATTTTATCGAGAAAAGCAGTAATTAATCGTGATTTATCTGGGCGATTAATCATGAAATTTCGTCGCTAGAAAATTGTCAATTTTCATTTCACTTTTCACATTGGTAATTATATAGGAAATCAGATGATATCATTTCTCTTTTCATCCTACTATATTATTAGCTCTATCTGCCTTCGTCCTCAAGCTTTCTGGCTATGTTATTGGGTCTTTTTCTATAAATCATTTTTGTTATCTGGAAGTTTGGTTCTTTTTTTTTGGGGGGGGGGGTGAAACATTAAGAAAATGAATTCTAGCAGGTCCTATCGTAGGCTCACTGATGTCATTCATCCACTTCATCAACATCTTGTCGCTTTCAATTAATCTTGATTTTGGTGAAAAACTTGATAAAAAATCATCAGTTTTTTATGATATATGATGCTTTCATTGCACGGTTAATCGGTCGATGAGTCGCGATAAAATCGTCGATTTCGCCACGATTTTGAGGACATGAGTTGAATGATATACTTTTTTCTGTCGAAAAATAACTCTTTTTTTCACTTGTCTTGTTGCAGTAACTGGGTGCCACTCAGAAGTATCAAAACTTCTTTTTTCTAATTTCATATAATTATATATCACTAGACACAAAATTTGACGTTAATGGATAACATGTGACTCTGTTCGAAAAATAATGTGGATAAAAAATGACCTTATTGGCATTTGTCCTTTCAAAGAATTTCAGGAGTTTTTGAGGCAACTTTTCAGGAGATTTCGAGATTTTTACGCAGGAAAATAAGAAAGTTAAACAAACTTCTTATCTTAAGATTCTGAGCTTCGACCATTTTATACGATTACGTACCAATAAAGTTTTTCAAAAATTCTGTAAAATTGATGGGATTTCTAATTCTTTTTTCATAGTGACCCTTCCGGAAAGCGCTTCTAATATATGGGGGGCGGGTAGAATAATACTGTTTATGTATAAAAACTACTGAGAAAAATCTAAGGTGATGTTTAAATTTCGGAAAATAACTATAATTCGAATTCGAAAAATTCTCTTATTCTTCTATGATGACTATACTGCATGATTTGGAACACTGTAGGCTTTTTGAATACTTGTTGGATGTAAATGTAATATATATATTCACTGAACATTTGTCGATGACCAATCGACGCCTTAGAGAGCACCCCAATATTCACCAATACGACTTTCATCAACCGGACTCTAACCTATGGCGAAAGCCATGTGGGCATTTGTCAATAAACAACCCGACATTCACCAATTGGCGAAAGTCGGCTGTCTTACTTTAGACCGCTTCGGCCAATCACCAGTATAAGATTCCTAATACTTTTCTGCAATATTGTTGGAAAATTCGATCGCTCTCATACATTTTTTTAGTGTTGTTAGGAACCTGCTGAGTACGTTGCTGATGTAACGATTGCTATCGGCTGCTCTATTCTCGAAAAGAAATAACAATGATACACTTTGAGAATATACTCTGAGCTAAATACCAGAACCTACACGATACAAACTTATAAACTATTGTCTTTTTTGTTTATGTTCAAAGGATAGTATCGTTTCAGTTTATTTCTTATGAATCTGAAGTTATATACTGATAGAGTTTGAATACTCTTGGAATAACAGTTGATGGAAATACTTATTTCACTGGCTAGTTTTCAAGAAGAAAATTCTCTCTTGTCGAATTCATAGCAACTTGATTTTTCGAATGATTGTTTTGGTTTGAATCGTTCTAGAACGACCCTACAATGTTGATAGATTGAAAGAGTTACTTACCCAGATACTTCTTCACTCTATGAAAGTATCAGTAAGTTTTGAATTTTTCATAACTTGAAATGTGAATGATACATCTTTTTGGATCATTGATTAAAACACTACTTGTACACGATTAAGTTAGTTTTAACGAATAGTTATGTTCGTTAGCATGTTATGATTAATCACATGCAGATTATACATTGATCAATGTATGCATAATCAAAATCATAGAATTCATTTCACTATTGAAGACAAATCTGATGACGGTGGGTGACCACAACAAATCTGCCATATTGTCTACAGATCGTATCTATTATGATTCTTTTCCTACTCCCGAAATTCAATTGTAAACTTTTTGCAATGATTATCATACATCGGACAACAATTGTTCATATCTTTAAAGAAGTATCGATTGTGATTGCAACTGAAATCAGTACTATATAAATGATTCGTCCATTTTCAATAATGAAAAAATTCGCACATTTACATGTCATTTATCCGATTTGTCACACCCTAAAAAAGTATCACTAGAAATGACTTGATAGAATCTGTATCAAAAACATTGATTGAAAAATTTTCTTGAAAAATTTCTTGTATTTTATATTTTATCATTGTTCCCTTTTTTCTTCGTAGATGCTTCGAGAAATCTACAACCACAAAAAACAGTCGATGGTGTTATAGATACAACAAATCATACCTCGATAAAAAGCCCTGAAAGTCGACAAGTAAAACGATTAGATACAGCTACATCAACAAATGGTTCGCTATCCCAAATAAAACGAGCACGTACAGAAAAATTGCCAAGTGTTCATTTTGAATCATCATCACCATCAACACCGATCGGTTCATATTTAGAACAAGCACGTGAACATTTATCTGATCAACAACATGAACCATTTGAAAAATCAGTTGATCGTCTTGTTTCATCAGTAAATAAAAAATATGGTCAACAACAACAACCATTTTCATCATCTAGTTCATCATCATTGAACTATGTCAGTCAATATTATGGCTATGAAGATCGATCAGTAATTGATTATCCAATTGAAATCGATGATGAACATAGAAAAGTTTATTACAATTTAAATACAAATCGTACACATACACAAATAATGAAAAATTTAAATAAAAGTTTAATTGATCGCAATTATCAAATGGATCAAAATCGTCTTAAATATTTAGAACAAAATGTTCGCCGTTATTTGCGTTCATATGAAAATCAAACATTACAACGTGAATTAAATTATGATTTAATACGTTGTTTTTCATCGTCCTATTTAGATGATTTAAGACGTGAAAATATTCAACATATTCAAGCACGCAAACAAATGCGTTCATATACATATGAAGATATTCAAGATATACATGTGCCAGCTATATTAGAAGCATATAAAATGAAAACAAATATTGGTCGAGAAAAAAATCAACGTTTACAACCATCAGTTATTACTGAACAATCATTATCAGCATCGTCGTCAGGTTTTAGTCCAATTATAAATGGAAGTTTCAATGAAAATCTTGATACACAATCAACCGGCTTTGACACTGATCGAAGATCTTACACATCGGTATGAAGAAAATTAGAGAGACTTGCTGATTTTTTTCTAATCCAAAGAGCAACGCACTGAGGGAGGGACGCTTTGAATTCATATAATGGTTGATCTTTTAAATAAAGAACATAACGATTAACTAAGAATAACAGTATAGATATCATACATAGCCTGAATCATTTCGACGCATCGATTTTGTAAGACATGATTCGGGAAGAATCTTGGAGTATGCCTGTACTACGTTCAATTTCCTGGATTGAAAGATACACTCCATATACGGTTGTTTACGATTCGCTTACAGTGTATAAACGTACCCTCTAAAAACCCTACTATAGGGCATAGAAATATGATCCTTATTGTAATGAGTTTACAGTAGGTATATGTCGGTGTCAGTGATAATATGGATTCAACAGTGGTGCCCTATTACTGTCTCTAATATTACGGATATATTTTACCTATTCACATACTATTTAAGACCGAAAAAAGCTGTATTTGGCGAAGTTTTAATAAAAATTTACATAGGCGCATTGATTGGTCTGATTCAACTACTTACATTCCAAAAATTTCCTTTGCAGTAGAATGCATATAACCATCCTTTTTAGCCTGAGATAGAATGCTTAGAAAACTAAAATGATTTTATGAAATTGAGAAAAGATTTTGAGGCGCTCAATAGTCTACTGATAATGTCGATCGTAGCCACTCAAGTTTTTTATCTAAAAAACTTTAAAAACTGAACTAACGTCCAATATTTCCAAGAATCGATTAATTCTAGAAGACTTTCTTATTACGTTAGATTAAATTTTTCTGAACAAAAGATTCTGTATCGTATAGAGTGATTCCATAAGAAAAGGAGAGCAACTAGAAAGATATAAGATACATTATCGATAACTAGCATGATTCACAACGGGAAGAATGTGTGTCATACAACAAAGAAATCGATTTCGTGCGCGATGTGTTTCTAATTCTTCCCACAATAAATAAGAATGTTCGAAGATATATGCTTTTTGAATAAGTCTGTTCACTTCTATTCCGACTGAAGATAGGTGCCGTAAAACTTGATATTATCCATCCTATACCTGTTTTTTGTCTGCAGTATTTAGATGAAACTTTCCTTTCTTGTGCTTTTTGGAATTTTTTATTTGAGTTATATACCAAATGAAAGATTATTCGTTCTTCTGTCGACTGATATAATGAAGTATGGTGAAATACCCTTTTTCTTTCTTAGCTTCCAGCAAGATGATACTGTCCATTCACGCATAAGAGAGAGGGAGACCAGTATCCGATATGAAAATTCGATCCCATGATTGTGTGAAAGCAATAATCATTCCGAAGTAATATAAAATTCTACAATTGCATAGAGTTGAGCTTGGTGATAAGGCAGTTCAATCAAAGACACAATTTTCACTTGAAAAGTTAGATTTTTATAAAAACAAATAATATATTTGAGATCAGCATAGAATGATGAGTCGATCGATGTACAAGTTAAACTGCTTCGTAAATTTCGTTTATTTTTAAAGAAAATTTTCCCGCGTGCCCCAGCAGGCTATGCCAAAAGCTAACAGAAACAGAAACTTATTTATAAATCTTAGATATCTATATACCACTGAGTAGTGAAAGGAATAAGCTTCTATTTTGTGTATGGCTCAAATTAAAAATGATAATAGCACACTAAACACTGTTCATATAAATCTTGAATAATACTGACCTAAATGAGCCAGATAGTATCCAGTTCTTCATAAAGCTCTGAGCCATTAGAACGAGGACTAATGCACGAGTTCGGATCGAAGTCGCCATTCAGCATCTCAATTTTGAAAGTGATCAGTTTTTCTGGCTTTCGTATTCTTCTCCTGTTTCTGAAAGTTAATGCATCAATACGTCGAAGTGGCTTTTGGCTTCAGATTCGATAAGTTTCATCTGAGATTCGCATCAAGAATTTCGGTCTCAAAGATGGAAATACTTTTTAAATAAATCGTAAGGAGAATAGGACTTTTTCATTCTAAACAGCTTGTCCGCTTGTGAAGGAAATAATTGAATGATTAACTTACATAGCTTGAAACAGAACCTTTCTGGAGTTTCATCAGTTATTCGCAGAGAAAACTATGCTTACTTGAAAATAAATCCTTCATATCTGACAAAACTCATGAACTATGTCGAGCGTAACTATAAGAAATAAATCAATGTATAGGTCTATGAGAAAGAATTCGAGACAGTTTCGGTGCATTGAAGAACAAGAAAATAATTCCTTCGCATTCCATAACATCTCATCAGAAGAACACTCGTTTAGATTTTTTTACACTGTTCGGCTATGCTCATTGATTAACTTTGACTCTTTCTCATTTTTCATCTACAAAAAACGTTTCTTGAAAACTAAATCTACAGTTTTACACACCATACAATATGCAATACTCTTCTCATTGAATGCCAGAAAAAAAATAGTACGTAGTATTTAAGGCGGCAATACATCGATTTCGATTAGAAAAGTATGCACCCTTGATCAGTTTTCTTCGCAGCATACCATGCCGGATTAGACGATGTCTACGGCAGATTCTATGAGATTCAAAAATCAAAAGATATAGCTTTTAGTTCAACAGCTAGATAATTCAAGTATTAGATACGAAGGAGTTGTCGATGATAATCAGTCGAAGGTGGTCTTATTCGATTTATGTCACAAGCTATTTTTATATAGTCATACTTAACTTCATCCTCTAGAGTTGCAATACAAAATCAGCTTTATGATATTCTTGTATGATGCTATAGTTCCTGTCTATATCATTCAATCAACGTTTCTATTCTCCAGATTCGATTCAATTATGCGAAAAACTGAGGATATACTAATAGGACTTCTCATAGTGCTTAGATATTTCCTCTGAATACTGTTAGCATCCTCGCATTTGCATGTAGCACTTTCAATGATAGTGTTATAAAGAAGATTGTTTTTGTAGCTGGCTTCTATTTCAGATGAAGTTTTCATTCAGTCCTTAAAGCGGAAAGAATAAAATCTCGGTATACGTAACCCAATAAAAAAAAACTGAACTCTCTCCCCTCTCATCTCTCCCGCAAAATCGTACTTGCACACAAATTCAATCAGTAGAATTGATTTTTTTATCAATCTTTCACATTCAGCGAACAACTGAAGACAATTATCTTGGATCTATTTGAAAAGAAATGCTTTTCTTTTTCTATAGCTATCTCAAGCAGTAACAAATATTCGTCCGAATGTTGATTTATTTTATGAAATAATGCAAGAAAGTTTTGTTGGCATCGATGCATCTATTGCTGGTCATGTATCAAAAGCAACTAAATTGAAACGTGAAAAACAACCTCAACAACATACAGTGAAAATGCGTATTCACGATAGTAATATTGATATAGAAACATATTCATCAATTTGGTCGGATGATGATATTATAAGTGACGAACTATATTCATTCGATAAAGCCAATCAACAAAAACAACCACATTCAAATCAACGAAAAATTTCACGTTATTTATCAACAGTTAATCGTTCGTTGCTTGATCATCCAAGTGATTTAATAGCGGACTTTTATCTTTCGCAATTGAATCGTAATATGCAAGATAGTGTTCGACATGTTGAAATCATTGCACTTGATAAAGCACATAAACATGAATTCATTTATGATCGTAAGAAAACATTAGAACGAAGTTTATCAGCTGAACATTTGTATCAAGTACGTAAAGAACATATACGTTATAAACAATCATTTAAAACGCCAACATCATTTACAACAGAAGATGTAACCGATATATACAAACCATTTGTATTAGAGAATTATAAAAGAAAAATTGCTATTGAACTTGAACGACGTCGAAAAGCAAGACAAGAACAAGTAATGTTAGATCTTGCAAGTTCACCTGTTTATAATTCAGAAATCGATTTAAGTACTAATTTAATTAAATCAACACATCCACCAATAATAGATCTTCATTATCAATCACCGTCTCATCCTGATTTTGTCACTGTATCACCATCGAATATTGCGCAAACAAAAGAAATCGTAATGGGTCGTGCACGTCGAACATTAATTGGAGATGGCAGTTCGGAGATAGTCAATCATGTTGGTATTGCTTCGCCGCCAACAATCTATTCCGTTTTTATACCAGCATATCCGATAGCAACAATTGAAAAAGCCCATGCAACATTACGAGCACCGATGAGCCAACAATTTATAACTCCTCAAGTTATGACTGTTGATCCACCGGATTTTATCGATCGACGACAAACGTTTATTCAAGGAGAATACAATCATGAGGATGAATTTCTTAACAATATAATAAATACAACACAACAGGTACTATATAAGCGTTTTCAAATCTAGTCATGTAGGTTTTTAATCATAGATATTTTTCAGCCGAAGTGACAAAAAAGAAAAGTTGATTTCACATTTTATAATCACAGCTCTATTCAATGAAAGCACACTATTCTATATAGTTTCGAAACTGGTTAATCTATTTATACATAGGAACTCTCTTTTAACTAATATTTGTTGCCAAAGAGAAATTTTTATTTTTACACTTTTCCCAATTACTCATATTCGCCTAGGAATCTGTTTCAAATATTCTGATCGTGACCCGTGTACAACTCAACGAATTATATTCAATAGTATGGTCAGATCTTCGATAGCTCAATGAATAGCAGTCTGGCTGAGAGATACGACGCTCCAGAATATTGGCAAATCATTCATTGAGCTATCAGAACTCTGATAATAACGCTGGATAGAGTGTATCGAGTTATACATTGAACGCTTGAAACGAACTCCTAAGCGAATACAGGCAACTTTTACTCACTCATGATGCTAAGTTTACATACTTCTGTCTCTTCTTGAAAAAAAAAATTTAATCATTCAAATCTCGCATTAGTGGAATTGTAATACATGTCATATCAAGATCAACCTTCGCTCTTTAGTGTGAGAACTGAGAGAAATCATTAGTAACAGTTTATTTAAATGATTTGAACTGAATGTGAGCATTAGATAGCAATAAAATGATGCTGATGAGATCGAATTATGAACAACGAATAATTTGTCACTGCGCCAGATTTTAAATCGTAACAATCTTCATTCTTTGTTATGCACATGTTCTTTTACGAGATTTCATCAGCATTACTATTGACTGTATTTTGAAGAAAATAAATATGTAATGAAATTTTTTCATCGAAACATTCTTTTCTATCATTAGCCATTGTAGTGTCGAAATTGAGAAATCATTAATAGAAGTCTACAAGTTGGTCCTATCTTTGCGCCGAGTCGAGGACTACAAAAAAAATAAGGGTGGTTGCAATGAGCTATAGTGAGGATAAACTAATGGATAGATATTAAAGCAGCAACGAAGCGTTTTATTCGTATGACCTTGGTCACCATTGTTCAAACACGCTCGTCTATTTAACCAACTTGCGTTACTATATGAATGAAATTAGTCAGATTCGAACAGAACGATCAACGCTAGATATTATCGAAAAAGAAAAAATGAAAGCATTTGTAGTCGTATGCTTGAGAATAGTGGCACTGGAAAAGTAGGAACTAAATTTATCTAGCTCTTGTTTATACAAAAGTTGCTGATACGATCAATGGATAATTTCAACTGTACGACTGTTAGTAATGGTCGTTTGTCTAATTTGTATAAACTAGATGTAATTACCAGCTTTAAATTTTGATACTTGAATAAGTTCACAATTTTCTAGGAATTCCAAGCATTTGTTTCAAATAGGATAAGGCCTTCCCTGGAAAGTTATTGTATTTTTTTTTCAATGAACAAAGATCAAAATATGATCTTATTACGGATATAGTTGGTACTGTTCGAATGGAAGGAAGGACACGGTGAAGAAAATAATTCCTCGCAATACCACAATCAATGTTTCGAAATTTTCGTTATTTCTCATTAAATTTCAAACATTCTATCTGGGTTTTTACCAAAACTAGTTTTCAAATGAATCACTCCATGTTCTCATTTCGATTTCAGTAATGAAAGGACATCCATAATTATCGCAGATCTTTCTTTTTTACTCGTTTCTGATAAAGATTAGTTTATAAAAAATATTGCACAAGTTACTTTTGAAAAATGTATTTACGTTCTATTTTGTTAGACAAAGCATATCTAAGTAGTTGCAGAGCACGGTGAAATCCATTTTTTATTTTAAAATGAAACTTTGTTTCTAATGTATTTACAAGTACTTGTAAAATTCGAGTGCAATTTTCGAATTGTGAAAATTTTGATTCCCGTGTCTGCTTGTAAGAGTGTTTGAAAAAAGGTTTCGGCTGTATACTGCATTCTGGAATACTATGTTAAACAAAAAATTAATTAGATATATACAATCAGTGTGAACAGATGAGATTTGGGATACCAAATCAAATATGTTCGATCTTTATTTGATGAAAATCTCTGTTAGACGCCATGATATTGAACTGAAAATTTCGTTTCATGTGAATATCCATGGTATGAAATTGATTTTCGAATCAGCAGAGTGCGATGGACGGCGACATAGATCATTATTTGAACATTTAATACAGATGCTCATTCTTATCATTGCTGAACAGACTTTAATACACGGTAGTTAGAGAGTACATAGAGAAGAATTCTTCGAGTCCATTGATTGTAAGGAGTAGATGTGAATGATCTGTTGTCGAATATCAAGATACAGAAATCAATGCCCTACTGATATTTGCGTTTTACCCTGAAGAATTTTAAACATCAAAAGTGTCATGAAAATTAGTTAAGATATTTTAACTTTGAAGATTAGTAAGTAAATGGATAATATATCAATCTCGTGTTGTGATGACGGCCTTTAGAAAACAATAATACTCGGTTTTTTTTTGTTATGAACGAAAAGCCGTCCTGTGAAAAACTAATTTCAACTCATCCATGTTTCATCAATATCAATAGGAATACAGATTAGTTAATCCTACTTAAAGTTTTACATCTTCAAAAACAATGAATCTGACGTTAGCTTTCAGGAAAACATATGTAATTGTCTGTAAGCATGACAATCTTTCAAACAAAGATCGAACGGTAAAATTCAACGTATAAGATGTTATTTTTAATATTTTATCCATGAGAGAATCACTGATAACTACTGTTTGAGCAATATATATATTACGCTTGCAAAATTCGAAATTTTCATGATCATTTTCATTAAGTATTTTCCATAGAACATTAGCTGAGTATGAATTAAAAATATAAGTTCGATCTGCAAGTCTCACTAAAGATTGTTCTCAAACGATTCGTAAACATTGTTATAATTTTAATAACATGAAATGCTTCTTTGTCTAGGCTTTAAAATATTGTCAACAGCAGTCCATTTCTGAGAAGCATTTAAATTCAGCTGCTCTACTTTCTTTTTCAGTGCATCATTAAGACTTCTTTGTTAACATGCAGCAAGGCAATTAAAAGTTTACATTAAAGATTCGTTTTTAATTAAGTTTTCGACCTTCTCCTAACTGACTGACGCATATTTGGGAATCAAAAATGCATATTAATTGTGATATGTGTCAAGATATCGATTTTTCTATCAGTACAGATTAAAGACATTAAGCATGCTTTTTCATGAGAGAAAAAAATATTCTCTTAATTTAAATCAATTCTTGAGAAGCGAAAGATCTGATTGATTGCTGTAATTCGAATGCATTTGGATAGTAATAAGATAGTGAAGTGCGATTTTCACTACTTCCAGGATGAAATCAAGGTGCATCAGCCCATGCTAAAATGTCATTGACTTATATATAACTGACTAATCAGATGGATTCTTAATGAATATTTTCGCCGCAAAACTTTAGGAGCTTTTCTTAACTCATCATCAGTTCAGATTTATCTGTATGATAGGAATAATCGTTTTTCGTCGATCTACACCAGGTCCATCATACTGGTTCGCTCATTTCAAGACTTACTTGAATCTTTCTGAGATTCCTAGTTTCGTCTGCTTGAATTTGAATCATCTAGAGAAGGTATCACCCGGACTAGTCTCATATAGTTGTATCCGTATTTGTCCCATACACAAAAAAAACCGAGTCTGAACGCGTTCCATACAGAAATAGTCGAGTACGAATTCATCCCATTCGACGAAAAACAATTTTTTCTTTTAAAAAGTTAAATCTGAACTGAACATAAGTTGAGAAAAGAACCCCAAAATATTGTGCCGAAAATATTCGTTAAGAATGGATCTGATTAGCTCGTTGTAAGTCAATGACATTTTAGCATGTACCAAGGCACTTGGATTTTATCCTGAAAGGAGTGAAAACTGCACTTCTCTATCTTGCTCCTATCTGAATATATTCAAATAATACCCATCAATGAGATTTTTTTTTAGATTGATAATGATTTCTTTTGAATATATATATTCATCTTAATGTTGTGTTAATTAGATAGATTTTAGTATTCTAATTAAGAAAAAAATTCTCCAAATTTAACATTAGTATCCGATCATATTACAAATTAATATCATTCAATTGTCTTAAGGTGCGTGAATCCGATGCATCATTGATAACTGCACATCGTCCAAAAACAAAAATCTATGCACATCATTCTTATGTGAATCAAATTGATCGAACTAATACAAATGAATCTCAAAATGTAAATAAGAAATTATCTACACTTACTGTAAAACCTATCGTACGATTAAGTCAATACGAAGTTAACCAATTGAATGAATTCATCCAACAATCTCAATATTTTGAAATTCCAAAAAATAATTATCAAAATGCTCTAGTTCTTTTTTCATCTAAACAACCACTATCGTTGGCCGATCAATCTAATAATGAACAATTTACACAATATATTGAACAAGAAAATAAACCTGAACGATCTAATTACATCATACATAGAAATGAACATATTGCTCTCACTCAAGAAGAATTTCCTATATTCGAAAGTGTTCAAACGACAAATCAACCATTCATATCATCGAATACACCGATAAATCATCTGGTACATGATACAGATATTCCACTACATATTTGTCAAAGACATAGACAGCCAATTGTATTGAATTCATCATGTACGAATACATTACAACGATTCGATGATGACAATAATGGAAAACATACAGTTTCATGGAATGAAGAAGTAAAAGTAATATTTCTCATATGAAAAACAAAAATTAACAATATTTGATTCAATTTACTTTGCTACGTTTCTTTTTATAATAGGATATTTACGAACCATTACCTGAATATGGAAAAGTGACAGTAACAAATGAAATTTCTTATGCTGAATCATATGCACAACCATTAGTTATTCAATTACTAACGGATTTCTCTCCAGTAAGTAGTAAAATAAAACGAATAGTATTTCACATGATTATTAAAGCTAATTATCTTGCTTTGATTCATTCAAACATACGCATATATAATTATATTTATAAATAGTAATGCTTTCTACTATATTGCTTTTAATCTGTATATTCTTCTAGCTTGCTTCGCTTCTTGAAGAATTAACTACACCAACTAGTGTACATAAACAAAATGCTAAAGAAATATTCGATGATAATTTCAATTGGCAAACATATGAAAAAATGAACGAAAATATTCGTATGCCAATCATAATCGATGATAATGAATGGAATGATGAAACATTTCAAGTCATATCAAATGAATGTCAATTACATGTTGACAATGCTGAACATAAATATTCAGTTTGTATTGAATATGAACATAGAAAATTAAATTCACCATTAGAATATAAGAATAAAATTATTGAAAATTCTTTTCCATTGGAAGAATTACTCGTCGATTATGAAGAACAAGCTATATCATTTCATGATGATTCATATCGAAATCAATATCAACAACAAGTAAATATTCATATTGATGAACGACCATGTTTAGAAAAGCCTTTACTAAAAAAAAGTATTTTAACATTAAACTATCCATATCATAATAATAAACAAGCAAATAAAAATATGGAACAAAATGAGATCATAAGAAAAACGTCAACAACAAATGAAGATATATCGATTTCGTCATCATCGAAAAATTCCGATATAAATTCACAAGGTTCACAAACATCATCATTTGTTGATATGGAAACATTTTTAAATCTATTTGAAGAAAGTCTTGATCATGAACAACATTTGCCATTAGTCGATCAAATATCTTTGTCTTATGCAACATCAAATATTGAACGATGTGAGCAAAAAAGTTGTTCATTACCATTTGAATGGTTTAAACATTCGACTATTCAAACACATGATGAACAACTTGTCGAACAATGGACTGTTGAAAAAGATATCGATACTATTCAACATGAGGGTACTTTACGTCGAGCTAAAATTGAATTGATAAATAATACAGAATGTGATCAAGTTGTTCATCTTATGTCTTCAATAAATGAAATATTTAAAGAAGATAAATCAACTAATTCAACACCGATAAATAACTATACTATAGACAATGTGGTTACACATTGTTCGCCTACAAGTGACTACGAGACAGATTCAATTGATAAAGATAACGATACTGCGACCTCTTCTACTAGCCATGCTTTTATCATTCCTGTAACATCCACAACAAATATTTTACCGTCGTTTTCTATTACGAACACAACCCTATCATCATCACCATTAGCATCGAATACTGCACCAGCCGTACCAGTCGTTTATTTTCTTGATGTATTAGCAACTGAGCAAACTGAATTTAATAACTCAACAAAAAATTTATTATTAACACTTGGTTTTGGTCATAATGGTATGATTAACAATATGAATGAAGCTGCAAATACAGTTTCAACTACTGATCAACCTATACGACCCACATGGATAAAACGTTCTACTAAATTGATCAACATTTTACCAACAGTAATTCATTATGAAACAGAATCAAGAAAATCTTGCGTACATCAAGAAATTTGTTTTGCTCATGAATATCAACTCGAAGAAAATGATACAGCACTTGTCATACACCCCCGATGTTTACAAAATGGTCATGATTTAAATGAAAATATCGAAGGACCATTGAGAATATTTTATGAATCATCACATATGTATTTACCAGTCATAAATGAAATTCATGTGTATGAAATGAGCATGCATAATGAATTTCCATTGTTTCAACCTCCTGACATATTACCACATATACTTGGTTTTCTAATACATGATGATGAAATCATTTCACCGGATGATTATCAAATAAATCAACAAGAACAATTACTATTTGTTGAAACACATGATCTATCCGATAATGAAGAAGATGTTAAAACATATTCATATAGAGTTGATTCACCAACGTATGTTGAACATTACCATGTACAATCCTTGTATCCATTTTCTGAAACATGCTATGCAGATGTTATTGAACAAGAAATCATTATTAAAAATGATAATGATTTATTAACAAATATTCTCTCGAAAAATTATGACAAATATGAGGTAAAAAATATCAAATAATCACCTGTGTACATGTAAACCTATACAATCGGTCAATGTAGATTTGATCAAAGTATTATTTGTTTAGTTATAAAATAAAATCATACTTAAAACTTCTTACATCATTGTGCTTCTTACTTTGATTATTACTAATCTCAACGTGCTAATGCTTATACATTAATTGTTCATAGTTAATCTAACATCTTTTCTTTTGAAATAACAACAACAACTGAAGACGGCTTTTGTTAGACATCCTATGTCTTAATACTAATAACATGTAAATCGATCATGTTTTATTATAGATTTAAACAAAACTTGTTAAGATTTTTTTTTAAATTTCTCAAGTAGCATTTTTTAGTTTTCACACTTGAGCTTTAATACACATGATCAACTCCAAATCTAGACATTGAACACTTGAAGATTCTTGTTGATTAATTTTGAAAAAGAAATAATCAATCATACTACATTGTAAAATAAATTATGTAAAAGTATATGAAACTTTTCAACTTTTCCTTTTGTGTTCTTATTCATTTACATACAAAGAAATGAGGCACAATGAACTCCAATAAATGCCTAAGTCAGTATAGCGTCGAACTGATTGGCAGAAGCTCGTCGTTCAATATGTTATCAAGGCAAACATCTTCCTTTCTTTCCTACACGTTCATCTTTTCGTAAAGATCATTCATTTAGAAGGTTGTATATATAAACGATAATGATCTTTTTACTATATACAATCTATTGAACGGTCGAGTAACCTTGCTCGACCAGTGATGTGCCTTTATACATATACATACATATATATACACATACACACACACACATATATATATATATAGATAGATAGATAGTTGAAAGTAAATGATTGTAACAAGCCGAGAAGGTCATTCATAAGAAGGCAAAGTTATATATTAAAGTATAAAAAAACCGCATAATTTAAATGTGTTTATTTGTATTATCTAGAATGAGTATGCCTTGAATGAATTCGATCGCACAGAAGTGATGGAAGAAAAATCTGGTAATAACGAAATGGAAGAGGAATGTTGGGAATTAGAATTCACGACATCAACAAAACCCGTAGAAGGTAAGAAATAAAAACAAGTTGTTTTTTGTATAATTCAAATGCGAGAAATAGTTGAAGCCCTTGATTTACTCTTATATTGATGAAATATTTTAATCATGCCTTTTACTTCTAGAGTCGAGAAAAGAAAAATATTTGTTAATCATTTTTACCTTGAAAATAAAACAACTTGAATTTCTTTGATTTTGCCATTTCTTTTCTTTTTTTTTGTCTACAGTATTAAACACTTAGTTCTTTTTCTTGATTATGCTTAATCTTGCGTATATTGATACAATAGATATGAGAATTACGTTTTCTTTTTATTAACTTTTACAAAGTCATCTTCATATACACTTATTTTTATACTTTGGTGTGACAGCACTCTTTTCATATGGCAAGATTACTTTGATGATGTTATTTTTATACTTGATCACATAGTAAAAATATATGCTATAAAAATAATTCTTAAGTATGTGGTTTTTCGCTTATTTATAATGTGAAATCGATTAAAAGCTAGTATTATATTTCACAGCTTGTACAGAAAAAATATATAAAGGATTACATGATATGATTAAATATGATCCTGCTTCGTCTTAGTAATTGAGAACATGACAACATTGAATAACTAGTAAAATTAAAAATGTCAAACCGGTTTTTGTTTTTGACTAAATTTCTTTAATGGATGAGAAAAATATATGAAGATTGAAGGTTGATTCTTTCATCAATATTGTGAGATCTCAAGGTTTTTTAATGTTCCATGAAAAAGTGAAATAAAAAAGGAAGCAGCTCAAATGACATGCGTCAGAAGCAAGGCCACTTATACATCATTACTTGGCAGATTTCGCTTGAAATAGAACATCACATCAAATCATCATAATTTCAGGTTTTTTTTGTTTTTCTATTCATTTCATATTTTAACAAAGGGATTTTTTGTTAGTAGGTTATTAACTAATGAATATAATGTATCACATAAGGTTTCTCTTCGTTGTTATTACTACATGATTTTTTTCAGTCGTTCTATTAAACAACAACACGAAAATAAAATATACCTTTTTTTTTTTGAAGCCAGCCATACTAGAGACAAGGCGACTATTTATTTGAAATAGACCTGCTAGTAAGCAATGAAGTGCCACTGAGCGATGTTTGTGTAAGAAACCGAAAGAGCAATGCAATGAGATGAAGGAGAAAGAAGGAAAAAAAGACGAAAGAGAATCAGCACAATTTAAATGAATCGTGTATCGCCATTACACTACCTCTGACGATATTTCGACGATTTCTTGTTTCGATGTGTTTGGCGCTCGATCAATCGAGAGAATCACAGGGAGCGGAGAGAGAGAGAGAGAGAGAGAGACAAAGAGAAAGTGAAATATAGATTCGTTTTCATTATTGCGGTTGAGAGAAAAAAAGTTTTGAACTTTGCCAAACACAAAAAAGCATCACTTTCTCTTTTTCTTTTATTATTAAATTCCATAGAAAGGGAGTGAAAGAGAGAGAAAAAGTAATCAATCTTCAATTGGAATGTGGAAATCGAGAGAAGCCAATGAAGAAGATACGAAATCGTCTTCCTTCTCACTATAAATATAAATGTTGAATAGTTCCAATAACATTAGTTCTAATTCATTTTACATCCATTTCTTTCTTTTCGTTCTTTTAATAAAGTCTGATAAGACGAGTGATTTTTATTACAACACGTTCTTATTTCATAGTAGTGCTTCTCGACAACGATGAGCAACGATTACTAGCTACTACTCTCCTATTTACGAATTTATCCTTTTTCACGCAAGAAGTAAAAAAAATCTAAATGTCTATCATATTCGTACGATTGTTATAAATCCTCTCATTTCTCTTCCGTCGACATTACACAGACACATACCTATACTAATTTTTTTTTTGGTTAAATGATGGCTACATCATCATCATCATCCTCACCGACGAAGAAAGTCCTTGACTTAGAAACGAATAATGGAACACCTTGCGGTGCAACAATTAGATTAACAGTAGAATATCGAAGTAAGATTTATTAAACAATAGACTTAATTTATTCATATACTCATGATGATATATATATATATATATATATATATAGTCTTCTCTAGTATGGTTTCTTTTGAATAAAAATCTATTGATTGATTTTTTATTTAGTTCGTCCACCAGCAACCATTGAATCTGGTCCTATGTTTGAAGACGTATCCATGGAAAAAAGTGTCGATGTTGATATGGGTACAAAAGGTAAATATACTCAAAATGCAAAATATAATTATGGAAACGAACAAGATCTTTCAACAAAATATACAACAATGGAAATGACTCCACCGGCTGTACAAACGAAATTAATATCAACAACTTATATGGATCAACCAGTCGAACGTGCTTCCACACCAGAAACAGTTGTTGAACATATAAGTGAAGATGAAAAATCGACATCGAGTGAAGAAGCATTTTTTGAAGAATGGAGCGAAGAATTTCGTTGTCGTCGTACAGATGAATTTGATCAAAATACGAATAAACTCATTAGAACAATAATTGACGAAACAAGTGAACGTATTAAAAGTGATGTTGTTAAAGAAGAATATAAAGAAAAAAATGTACGTATTAAACGACATAAAAGTTATGATGTTGTCAAAGATGTTAAACCAAGTATACCAATAAAAACAACTTTACCTATTAATCAACTATCAACTCATGTCTATGAGGAGATTAATCAATCTCCTCATCAACCTATTTCAACGTTACAAACAAAGACGACGTTGTCGTCATCACCTTCACCACAAGATCGCCGATGGACCACCGAAGATATTTATACGACTGAAGTAGTCTATGATTCAAATTTTACGAAAGATATTGAATCACGAACACAAAAAATTGATACATCATCACCATCGACAAGAAATTATGAACATGTACGTACCGGTCATTACTCCTCTATGCCAACAACAGCACAAGCTATTGTTTCAACAATGCCATCATCACACTACGAACGTATGTCAACAATTGTAACACCAACTGTCAATTATGCTGATACAAGAAAACAAGAACGCGAAGATATTGTTAGTGAAGAATACCATGTTGAAATTGAAACACCGAAAAATCGAGAAGATACATCCGAAGATGATATTGTTGATGATTATGGTATAATGAATCAAATGTCCACAAGTCGACGAAATTCAGATTGGAGAAATAGACTTAAAGAAATTTATGCTCCACCTTCAGATGATGATCGTTTGGATCAGGTAAATAGAATATCTACAATATATATATATATACGGTTTTCCGTTTTGTCTTCGACAAGAGAATCATCCATTTTATAAATCGGCATTCAAATTTTCATATTAAACTTGCTAACATTGATACCGAGAGGACTACATAAGATGTGTACTATAGCTAGTTTACACTTGACCTTCACTATTGAATTTTCAAGTAGGATCATCTTTTGCGATATGTATTCAGCGAGTACATGCCTTTGATATTTAATATCCTGATAAACGAATATTTCTAATCATTGAAGTTATAAAAGTATATTCGAATGCTTTTTCGTCGAAGAAATTCTATAGTTTAGAATTTGTCTGTAAAAACTAGCCAAGTAAAAGCGAAATTCAGTAATCTAGGTTATGTTTACAAATGATTCTACGTGTGTAGCCTTAACAAGACTATTGAAATTTTTATTTAAACAGCGGTTTATAGTTCAGATAATAATTCACTTATCCTGAATAATTGTTCGAGTGCGAAGATACCCTAT
This sequence comes from Rotaria macrura, assembly GCA_900239685.1. Taxonomy (NCBI): domain Eukaryota; kingdom Metazoa; phylum Rotifera; class Eurotatoria; order Philodinida; family Philodinidae; genus Rotaria; species Rotaria macrura. The sequence continues at coordinate 89,976 of OENT01000459.1, read as the reverse complement.
TCCCTCTAGCGTAACAAATACATCAATGGAAATTATATTGCTCAACGAGTGCCAACTACTCCATTATCTACTCGACAACATTTGAACGAAAGTCAAATTAATGCTCCTGCAAATGATAGAACATTATTTGACCAACGAACATCAGTATTATTATCCCCATCACGACGTATTGTTAATGAGTTACATGTAAGCATATCACGAGACGGCATATCACCTGAAAGAAATTATAATTATTCATCCGTCATTGAAAATGATCAGAAAAGGAAAAAAGTCTATTTCGTTGATGTAAGTTGAGATGATTGAGATAATACTTGTGTTACACGTGTGCATGACTTCTTCGATATGAATACTAACGGATTTTGTATTTTACCTTTGTCTTGTTGTTCTTTGCTTTTCAGTTAATTCATCCATTGTTGTTGTTTTTACTTTTAACTTTAGTCTTCAAATCAAGAAAAAATCACTTCAACAACATTCATTGAAGATGATAATCGTCAACAAATGAAGAAACCTATATCTCCATCAACTAATGACGAATATCGTACACAATATCAACCAATAATACCAACTAAAGTTGATCGGCCAACATTCGGTCGTGTTGGAGAATTACGAAATGCATTTGAATCAACAAAAACTAGTTATAATAAAGATGACACTACATCCAAATATCAAACATCAGTAACAACTGGCTTAACTGAACAACGACGAAAAATCTTCGAGGAACGCGAACAAACAAATAAACAATGGACTCCTCGACGAACGGTAAGATAGAAACAACAAGATATTGAATTATATAATAGCTTGTGGGTGAACTTAATATAAACATATATATATATATATATCTGTGAGATTTTGCTTACTTATGCTAGTTTTTCCTTTTCTCTTGATACTAATCAATATCTAAGGATAAAAATCAATAATTTTATTTTAATCAAGGAAAAACACACACACACAGTTTGTTTAACATAAGTCATTCATCATTTGAATAGCTAGCGTAATGATATTCATCTTTCGTGGTGATTGGAAATATTTCAAGATGAATATCAAATATATTCGATCTACTTTTATAATTAATTAGATCAATGAAGTTCATTCAAATGAACGTCGTATGAATGAAACTCATAATTTACCATCTATTGTGAATGATCGTTTATCACATGTTGATAGTTCAGAATCGAAATCTACAGCACGTATACAATCGAATGAACGTCAGAATAAAACTGAATTTAGTTCTCTTACAACAAAAAATGAATCACCAATATTACAAACAATACCGCAAACAACAATCGATATACAGATACGAAAAAAACCAATTCTATCATCGTTAGATTCTGATATAAATCGATTATCGAAAACAATTCAACAAACAACAATGAAACAAGTCGAAGATGCTGGTCATGAAAGTGAAGATGAATTAAGTGATCCAAAACAAGATTATGATGTACGACGACGTACATCTAAAACACGTTTACGAGATATTTCACAAAATACAATACAACCACCGATAGATACTAATTTAACTGTACAACGAACGACAACTAAATTCAATGAACGAAACATGGAAAATATACTTTCACATGTACCAATAAGTAAAGGTATGTTTATTTATTTTGTTTTTTTTCCTTTTTGTCTTATCAAAACTTTATAACATAAGTGTTTATTTATTTATTTTCATAGGTAAAGGCTTACTAGTTGAACTTGCATCCGATTTAAATTCAAGTTCAATCAAATCTGTACAAGATCAAAATAAATCAAATATAACAACAGATTCAGGTGTATATGAATATTCAACTGCTACAAGTCAACAATTACCAACAACGAGTTCACCATCATGGCGTAATAATGTTTCAACATCTATAACCGATGATACAACTCGTACATATGATAATGGTGTTTATATTGATACATCAGTTACATCAACAAGTTCACCATATATCCGACGACATATATCCGATGCTGATCAAACAACAGTACAAACTATTGATGATTCTCTATCACGGGCAATATATAAATGTACTCCAGATCTTCTATCAGGCGAACCAATAAATACTCATCATCAACAACGAACAGTACGACGGCAATTAACAAGTTCAATACCGGATGATTATGAAAATCTATCGAATTATCATAGTGGTCAAGATAATCAAAGTAAAATATCAATAACAACACAATCACGTTCAAGAAAACCATTAGTTGTCGATGAAATCGAAACAATTGAAACTGAAACTCATGTTGAATGTCAAGTACAACGAACTAACGAAGTAAAAGAATCAACAAAAACAGAACGACTAACAAGTCCAAAAGGTTCACCGATGAAAATTCATACAAATCTAATTCATTCAACTTATAGTTCATCGGATGAAACAACGCCAACAAAACGTATGCCATTAAATGAACGAACACACTATTATCGAACAAATAAAATGATGGGTAAGAATTACAATAAAAAAAAAACTATATTCAAGATGATTCTACGTATTTTTCTTTTTCGATTTCGAATTAAGATTCATCAATACATGAAGCAATACCAGTACGTGTCGAAGACAAATGGTTTAAACCAATTGAACATGAAAAACCACAAGAACATTTACGTGTAAGTCCAGCAAATAGTGTAAATACACGTACAGTTGAAATCACATCATTAAGTCCACGGAATCAAATTACATTTGGTAAAAATTCACCGAATGAAATAATTGCTATCGTACGTGTACCTGAACTATCGTCGAATGATATAAATATGAACACGAATTCTCGTTCAACAACACAACATGTTATTAGTGAATCTGAACTTAATGAAAAAATCAAACAAGAAGATGACCGTTCAAAATTACATTATCAACATATTCATAATACAAGTTATCTTCCACCATCGATAATTAATCAACATTATCGACAACGACAAAGTCGTTCACGTATTGGTAAGTTAATAGGGAAAAACAAAAGAAATTCATTGAATTTCATTTGTTACCGTTGATTTTGTTTATGCATTATTTTGTTATTATAGCAAGTTTAGGTTTGTGTGTTTTCTTTTTTCCATGTTCTTGTCTAATATTCTTCTTCGATGCAAGCCATTTAAAAACATATTGTTTTGTCATTCTCTTGAAGCTTTTTGGGAACCTTACTAATGATATTGTTTATGTTTTGTTTTCTTTTGAAACACAGCAAAAACACAAGAAAGAAAACATAATATTTTGTTCATCACATCAATATCCGTTTGTATATATTGTTTTTTTTTTCTTTTATTTGTTCTAGCCCCTGATGGAACTAAACATGACCATTCTTCTCCAGTAAATATTCCAACACGTTCTTCATCGTATCATTCAGCTTTACACGAACTAAACCGACAACAACAGCAACCGTATTCATCGACGTCAACATTATCATATCATCCTGAAATTCGTTATCATTCTAATAGTCTTGGTAATTTATTGAATTCAAATCTTGATTTCGAAATTGAAATTGAAAAACGTCCACCTCAACAACCAGAACAGCCGACAGTTATTTCTCTTGATCAAAATTCACGTGCAACTGTAACAACATCAAAAGATGGCCGTGTTTCAATACAAAATGTTGTTGCACGTCCAGGCAATATGGTTACAATTAATAGTGATTTTCATGCATCCGATCGTTCATTGAATCGTTCATCTGGCTATTTTAGTTCTGATGAAGTTCGTTATCAAGGTCTTAATTCAAATTATTCAAGTGATGAACAATGTAATAGTCCTAATCAAACATTTTCATCACAATCCCAACCAAAAAAAACTCATCGTTTCAATCAAATTAATCAAGTTGTACGTAATTATGCTCAACCATCGAACAATTCAAGTAATTTAAATGAAACAATCGATCAAATAGATGCCCTTTATAATAATCTTGATATTGAAACAAATGATCCAACAAATCAATTTTCAAAACCAACATCGACAAGAAATCGTCGAAAAGAATTATCGAAAGATTCAAATGAATATTCAACACGTTATACATCAACAGGATTTCAACATATACCATATGAACAACAAATAACATCAAATATGGATAATACAAAACACAATTGGACATCTTCATCATTAAATGATCTTCTTCAATCAACAACGATGCGACCATCAAAATCTTTATCATCAACAGGCATTACTATCGATCATGAAACATCGAATTCGATTTGTCCAAATGTAGCGTATGATTCAACAAAAAATATGATTGTCTATCAAAATCGTTTGAATGAACAATCACAAATAGTTCAACGTAATCGAACATCAGTTAAACAAGTTAAACAAAAAAGTGCTGCAAAGAAAAGAAATAATTTCATACAAGGGTAAAAAGAAATATAGTTTTTGAAATTATAGTATAGTTGAAATACAAAATTCGTCATATTCGTTTTTTGTTTCTTAAATATAATAGACTCTATAGTGATGAAGACGATGGTAATGATTCACCACCATCGGATCATGGTAGTTTAGAACAACGCACACAACCATCATCTCGATTGTACAATTTTAATCATTATTATCAATAGAATTTTTAATACGCGGATATTGAAATTCAAGAGTATCTATGGTACATGTCAGATGGTTTCTTTTCAATGGTATTGTATTGATGTATGAATGAACTTCATTTGAATGATTTAAAAACAAAAACAAATTTTATGTGTGTATCTTGATCTGTATAACCATTTTCGATCAATTGTTACGCTTGCTTTTCTTTTTCTTTCACACTCAGGAAAAAGCTCACTCCATGTAGTTTGGTTCACAAGACTATTAGATAAAACCAAAGACCTCGTTCAGGTTTAGATTCTCTTTTCTATTCGCGTTCTTCCATTAGTATAACGTGTTATATGAAGAAGCAAACTTTCTGTTAGACTGGTTCTTTCGATTGGTCTATCAGTATCTACCACTATTTTCTTTTCCTTTCTTCTTTCTATCTTATTGATTTACTTATTCCAAAAGAGCCATACAATAGCCTATTATTATACATAATTCTATATTTATATAGTGCTTCTATGAAACGATACATACAGTTGCTGTTTTTGCTGTTGTGTTTTGATTCGTGTGAATTTTGTTCGGTATGATTTGTCTAATTCTTTTGTTCATAATTACTTTTTGTCCTCTCTCTCTCTCTCATCTATTATTCATTCGTAATTGAATTATTTTTTTTTCTACAATAAACATAATTGCACTGGAAATAGTTGATTTTCGAGATTATTTTTATTTGATCTCGAGAAGGGGGTACATTTGAGCAATGGTATTATGAGAGAAGAATTACTAAGTTGATTGGATGTCATTGTATCTGTATGAAAAAGAAATAACAAAATGAACGGTTACTCTCTTACAAATAACATATTTCATTTATGAACTCGACAACTGTGGCATACTACTCTAATACATATGATCATCGAAGTGTAGATAACACTGAAATGTACCGAAAAGAAATAATTCATGATAAAAAGATTTCTCTTATTAACTGTTGTTGACTTCCAAGTGGCTCGATTGTTTTTGAGAAACAAACTTTTACAGGCAGGGAATAATATACTTGTATTTTTTTTTCTGAAGTAGAAGTAAAATGGATGAAGTGTCTGAAAAATGTCACTGACCCGCCCATGCATCACAGTTTACAAGTAGTAGAAGCCAAATTTATGAGCCGTTTGTTTTTTTAAGACCCTCTCCGGAGAAAGTAAACTTTAGTTCTATACAACGTTTAATGTACTATTTACACATGATCGATTCGCATTGAATACAAAATATGCTAATAAACAAATCACTCTCCTATTTAGCTGCGTTATATGATCTGTTCCATGAACCATGAAAAAACAACAGATGATGGAAGTCACCTCGATGATTCTGAGCTGTAATCAAGAGTTATGAGTAATCTACTATACTTTCGACTTTCTTCCTAGGTGCATATTGAAAATCTCAAAGTAACTAGATTTCGATCTGGTTATATTAGTCGAATGTAGATTTAACCAAAAAAAAAACTACTCATAGCCAAGAGAGGATGTCAAACGCTTGGAATTATTTGACGAACTTTTGTCACGAGTAAAGTTGACTTTGCTTTCCATATCGATGAAGTAGAACAATCTCGAACAATGATGCCTATTAGCTGTCGTAAACTATGATGAATACCGTCCTCTTACACCGTTCTCGTGATGTTCGACTGCAGGCCAATCCCTATGAAACAGTTCTAGTAGAATATTATCGTGAAAGCTTGTTATCGTAGGCTTCTTTGACGTAGACATGTAAAATTCACATGTTTCTGTTAACTATAATATCCGATTACTATGAAAGATCTGGAACTGCAGAAAATGAGGGAATATGGTCGGTTCCACGAAAATGTTTTAAACACTATTGAGTGGGACATAGAATAGTGTTGATTGTTTTCGGAGGAGCTTAAATCATCTTGCACTACTACTAATCACATTAAAAAATCGTTGTTATCGTCTGTAGTTGGGACGAAGGACTATTAAAACTTGAAGTTATACCTTAGAATTATCATTTCTGTGGAAAATATAAGTGAGTTCCGACAAAAAGAAATATTCTAAAAACTTAAACTTTAGTTTACTCTATAGATAGATCATCTTTTGTTTTAATCATGTGTCGAAAAGGTTTTATATAAATAGTGAATATAAGTTTGTACTCATATATGTTTCGAGACTTCTTTTAGATCGTGTTTTTCGAATATTATTAGTTATAGACTTTGTAAAGTGCAAATCGTAAACAGTTTCTTATAGCCATGTTTAGCCTGCCTTCAATTTTGTTAGCATCAATGTTTTGCTTCTTTCTTGTAAATTTCATCAACATCTGATATACTTGGATGAGATGAATGAAAGCTTAACTCTGTCTGTATATGTCTGCTCGAATTAACAATAGAAATACTTTGTTCGGTTGATATCAACATAGATGGACGAATCCAAAGTTACGATATTAATATTTATCATCGTGCGCTACATGTTTGAGATTTATTTGAGAATATCGTTTGTTAATGGTGTCGACTTGCATTGTTGAGATGCCTTCTCCAAGACTTGAACGTCCTTTAGAATCTTACATTCATCTCGGCGCATGTAACCTGATACAGTGAACTTTCGTCTGTATTTTTCTTGTCATTCGATCTTTCAGTATTCCTTCTTTTTTTCTATGAGTCTGAACAAGAATGCATCGTTTTTATTGTCATTAAACACAATAGATTGTAATTATACCTAGCCAAGTTACATCGTTGAGATTATCTTGAGTTGAAGGATGGCGAGAATTCATGTTTTATAATCACTATTTTTCTTCATCCACTTTATGTTCACGCAACTGAACTATTCAATATTATGCTTGTGTGTGTATATATACACAAAACAGTTTTTGTTTTCTCTACTAAATAAAATTGATATAGATCATGATCTACTCGACTATTAGGCCATTATAGTTGAATAATTAACACGTTCGAAACATATACTTGTTTCTCGGATGTTATGCTTAGAGTTTGACTGCCGAAGTCATTCAATTGATCTTCAGAAAGATTTTTTCTTCTGAGATCATTACAATAACACCTTTGATTATTAATACTGTTAGCAAGGAAACTAAAAACAAAATTGCTACTGATATGATACCGAAATTGATGTCACATCGTTTCTTCAATATATTGTATAAGAAGATAGAAGATTGGTGTGTTTTTTTAGTAATAACTATCATTGCATAGATTTCTTTGGCTACATTTTGGTATCCATACATATTATTTGATTCTCATTTTCATTGGAAGTTTAGATCAAACCAAAGATAAACATTTTCAGATCGTTTAAAGTAGAGATCTACGATGAGAAACAGGCCAGTATAGTATCGAGATCATGAATTGACTTCTTATACAGAAAGTGTAAGAATCCGTTATCTATTTATATATAATATTTCTTATCAACTTCTTTTATTTGTAAGATAGTAAGGTATGTTTAGTTCACTTTGCGTTGTGATCAGATCCCTGCTACTGCTGTAACCTGCCCTGCCCTGCCCCGACGGAGCAGGGCATGTTACAGGGTGCCAGTAATGTAACCTGTGACTTGTAACTAATATTATGTAATAGATGTAGTCAACTTCTTTCCAGAATTATTTGATAAGAAAAGGTTGAAATTGATAGTGAATAAAAACTCATTTTAGATTGGTCGCAAATGCATTCAATAGAAATAATATATATGTGCTTTAGTAGTAGTATATTTTTTATGCTTATGAACATCTACAATTAATTCTATTGTAATTGCATATATTACTTTTCTGATTTTCAGCTGTATTATTTTTATTCTTTTGTCCATTATTATAATTACTTTATTGTCGGAAAGGATAAAGACATGTTGCACTATTAATAACATGGTCTATCATATATTCTTAAGACGATCATTATGAATAATTCATATTCGAAATTCCTGCAAATTCGGCTATATCAGAGCGTGTTTTTAGCTCCTCACGTCGAATATTTGAGAAAAGAAGACAATATTTTAAATCCCGATATTGTTGATGATATTTTAATGATAAGATATTTTCGAAACGAATGATTTCGTACTTTTTGTTTTGTAATTGAAACAAATTGAATGAAATTGCATAATATAATCATGTGAAAGTTCGAATTTTTCTCAATTATAAAAAACTACAGGGCAGGGCAGGTCAAGGTTGCCAAAATCTTGTAATCTGCAGCCCTCTAGTTGTGATTGACTCAGGTTCTACATTTACATCATCCGCTCTGATGCTATCAGCTAAATCTACACCATACCTGCAATGATAGAATTTTTATTTTTTTTTTGATGTGTCATTTCGTTTGAAACATTTTCAAGAAACGAAAATATTGTTTGCACGAGAACTATGAGCAACATTTCGATGGCATGACATTACAAAAGTACTAGTGCTGAAAAACTATCTTGATTCAATTTGACAAATTTTTAAAGTGCAATATATTTATTTGAAACTTTCACGTAAAATATATAGGCATATGTATAATTTAAAGAACATTATATATTCCATCATAGAATACCTTGCGTAAATGCCATTTAATCTTATTTTGAATAAGTGGTCTGAGAAACAATTAAACAACTCCTTGGAATTCGATATGACCATGAAATGATATAAGAAAATCTATGACATCGGTTCTAGTCATCTGTTAACATTATCAAGTAGACCACGTCTGTGTACAATTAGTAAACTACAATTCAAAAAGTCAAGTTGAAACTAGATCAAAAGAAAGAGGTATTCATTCGAAGTTTCACTTGAGAATAAGTCATATCATAATCAAATTCACGTCGAGTACTGAAGGAGAATCTGCAATTTCGTGCGAAAGAAAAACGAAAAAAAATTTCCTGAACATGATCTCTAAAAATTTTCGAAACGAGGAGACGACACACATTTGATTTTCAGAGAAGAACGTGTTTTGTATCGATGGTATGTACAATTTTTCGAAAACGAACGGATTTCGCACGTCGCAATCGTTCCAAATGCAAATGATAGAGGTCGCATTAAAAGGTCACTATGTCTTATTGAGAGTTTCTTCGAAAGGGGATACCTGTGATCCATCTATCATATTTAAGAGAAAAATGGTGTTAAGACAAATTTCTATCGTAATTCATACGTAGACATTATTGATCACCAAATAGCTCAAATTTAGATCGGTTGGACTTATTCTTTTTCAGAATGGTGTCGCACAATTGTTTATCTTAAACTGTTCGATGCATCTCATATAGTGAAGCACACAAAGACAAATCCTTTGCAAAAAAAAGTAAAATGCCAATAAATGAATAACAAAGGAGATATTCTAAACAAACAGCGAGGTTTATTCTTTGCGATGAACCTCCGTATAGAATGTATGTTCAAATAGATTTAAGTGGGCTAATTGTTGAAGCATTTCTTGAGACGATTTCTATAACTTCCAAATGTTATTTAATGATTAAAGTACTGTCTCTATGCATATATTGTTTTCTTCCCTGTTTGACATTTGCAACAGATAAAACTGAAGGTTATATGTTTCGACTGTTTAAATATAGTAGAATCGCAAATGAAGAATATTTTCGTTGTTGACTTCACTTTACCAAAACATGTATTTTGATTTTTTTTTATTACTTCAAAAAGGTTTTAAAAATTATTTTTTATTCAAATAACATAGGACCAAATCACACAGTACTTTCCTTAAGAGCCACTCTGTGTAGTTTGTGATTTATGCACTTTTCTATTATGTGAAACTGTAGAGATTTCCAAGACATTTTTTCTTCAATGCAAATCCGGTATTAAGAAACTCTTATAGACAGTATTGTCATCTTAAAGAGGGTTGAAATTTTTCTTGAGTTGCATTTCATCATGAGTTTGTGATCTCATCATAACATAATTCAATATTTGATTGTATATTCACATGTAAAGATCGAATAATGTATATTTTCTGATTTAAGCGCCTTGGACGGCTATACATCGAAGAATTAATTTTTTTTTTAACTATGATAGTATTTCAGTCTCATATCTTTTTTTACATGAGAAGGAATTCTATCGTGTGTTTACATTGATCATAAGATTATAAAATATATGTTCATGACATGAGACTGTGTAGGCGTACAATATTGCAGTCCAGCATCCACAAATACATTTCTTTTTCTAATTGTAAGAATACTCAATAAATGGTCAATATTGATTTCTAAACTAACGGGAAGCATATATTAGATAATCGTGTGTGATTTTCTTTTCTCCAGACAATTCTAATTTATAACTCGATAGAACACATTCTATATGATACACAAGTACCACCTCTGTTCTAAACGATGAATTAGTGTAGAAGATTCACTGATTGACAGCAGCTACCTAAGTATTGGCACTCTCTTGTAACAGTTTCATCACAATATTACTGTATTCAAAGAATACCGTCAAGTAGCGATATTCTAAATTAAGAATGAATTTATAGGGAAATTTTCAGGTTCGGTTGAAAAATCTTTGAGGAAACACAATACTATAGAGTGTGAATACGAGTTTTGCTTGACGAAAGAGCATAATCCAAGCATTTACCACAAAATGATTCTATAAAATACATCTTATGCGTCTTACATGTAGACAAACGGCAAACAACTGATTGTACTCATCGACTTAATGGAATCGCTGTGTAGAATTCATAGATATGAATAGAATAAGTTATTAGGATTAGCTGAGTACTGTTACAACTGAGTAAAATACAATTCGAAATGAGCATTGAATTGACATGTAAGTAGAAAGTTTTGAGATAAATTATTGACTCCTTTTTTCATCTATATGAAAACATATCAGAAAAATCAAAGACTATATTTTAGAATCATTTCGTGTTAATTAGGGATAACGAGTTTAGAAATGTGTAATCTATTGTTGCACAGGCGAATCTTTGATGATCAAAAACTTAGTTTTGTACAGATATATTTTTCAAATGTTCTATTGATGACCTTAACTCAACATTGACACTTTGATTCATTCATGACACCGTAGAAGAAATCTTGCTCTACGAAACATGCTATATTATTTTTGGAACAACAAAGTTTGATTGAAATCCATTTAATATTGAAATAGCTTCCGAAACACTTATCATTCATCGATAATAATTTTCAGAAGAATAAAAACTAAACTAAAAGTCGTGCCGAAACTGCTGTCATAACGTTCCATTCAAGTTATTATTTTAGTTCTTTCAAATATTGTCTAGTTTTTCTTCGCAAAAAGAGAATACAAAGTTCTGTTGAGTCTCTTTCAGATGAATGAAAAATAAACGAAATGTTTTGTCTCGAAACTTTCGGTCCCTCCTTTTTCTACCGTAGAGTTTTATTCCTTCGTTTTCGTGTACCAGGAATTTTATAAATACCACATCTCCTAGAAGTGTTTTGATCTGAGAAAATACAACAGATCTCTGCTTGTGGTAAAATTCCAGTCTATTTCCCTGCGATCTTCACAGATCGTAACCAATGCACTCTTTAGTGATTGTTGCAGACCATATACCACCCATGATAGATATTGATAATGCATGATCAGCATATCAATCGCGATTGATCACAAAAACCTAACTACGCTTTTGTATTACTGTATAGGATTAAAGAAAAGAAAGGTCAAATTAGTTGTCCTAAGATAGATAGACTATAAGATTATCTTACTGTGATTATCAATGACAACTATATCGAATTTCACCTTATAATCTCATACAGATTGTGTTAACAACCAAGTTCTGACCAATCATAGATTACAATAAATATCGCTCATAAAGTACCTCGCAATGAATGTATCATGATAGTGAGACGAAAATACAGTAAGCAAGTAGGAGTTATGTACAGTGTAATAGTTCGACAATCTCTTGAAGTCAGAATTCTTTTCGTGAGAATCATTAAAATAAAATACATATATTTGTTTTTTTTTTTCAAAGAAGTTATTAAAATACTTAATGAAACATTAATAAAAAAGACAAGCAGACTATGAAATACCTAAACTAGTTCCAAACTTTCTCAAAAAAAAAATCAGCATAAAAACACAATAAAACACATTCATATAATGTGCTTGTACAAAAAAAAAGAATCTTTCTTGATATATGTGAAAAATATAGCAAAAAAAGAACACAACTGTAGCAGTATTTACATAGACGAAGCGCATATGAGTATACGAGTGAGGCGAATCAGTATATGTTTTCATCTTCTACGGGTGCAAACAAATCATTAAACTGACTAATAAAGTAATGAATACAACAAATGTATTCATGCTGTGTTTTGACCCATCATTCCAATAATAACCGCCATAATAATTACCGCCTTGTGATGGATAATAACCAGGACGATTGTTATAACCTCCACTATTGTAGCCTGAAGAATAACCGTATGAACCGGGATTTTGATTGTAACCGGAACCGTACTGTCCTATTCCCTGTCCAACTAAATGGGAAAAAAATTCAAGACATGAAATCTCATTATTATTATTATGTTCGTATCTATCTAATCTTACATTGCCCGTATCCATATTGAGAAGAACCCATACCTATACCACCGTATGGATAATATGAACCTTGCGTATTTCCATAACCGTATTGATTTTGAAATGGATACAATTGGCGACCACCTTTTTTTCCTGATACAATATCATTTCGATCATCTTGCTCTTGAGAAGGCTGCTCCTGAGCATTAAGAATTCGAGACTTTGATGATATTGATTTTTGATTATTTAAGTTCGACACTCGATCTAACGCTTGTCGTCGATGACGACGAGCACGATTTCCCTCGATAACTTAAAATGCAAACAAAATCTTCATTCAATGATATTGATTTTTTTCCATATGTTTCGATAATGAAATTTGACTTGAACATGCACTATTAAACTGTATAGTTTTACGGTTACACTCACTTATGTAGAAGGTCATTGTTAATATATCGTTACGCACATATGTGAACCTACTTATTTCTTATTCATCTTCAATGTAACATTTACTTCATATTCTTTCGATGAATGTTATTTACCCAGCGACACTGTAATAGAATATGTGTTATTGTCTATATTCCTACTTCTTTTTAACGTGTGCAGAGCATTAATTTTTATTTCGATGGCAAGGTAATCACATAGAAATTTTGCAAGATTTCTTGAATTCCAAACAGTCTTCCATATTATTGAAATCAAGTCAAGGTCATCCTCTGTGCTTGCATCTACTTTTTATGAGAACAATAATAAAATATTATACTTACCAACACCGTAGAGTACAAAGACGGCTATAATCACTCTCCAAAGTACAATCATATTGTTTCAATAGTTGTAATAGTTTGTGAGAATATTGAAATCAATTAATAAAACAAAACAAAAAAAGAATTCCAAGTTGAATATATTATATCGAAGTTATGACGAATTATTAAAAAAAGTGTTAAAAATAGAAGAGAAAAAGATTTGAGTTGACGAGCGGTCTGATCGGGGCCTTTTTTTGTCTCCCGCTTTTTTTCTCTTTCATTCTTTATTTTACCAGTAACAGCAGTAATAAAATTTGGTGACGATGAAAAGAAGAGGAAGCTCGAGAAATGACGAATGTCGCGAATAAAAGAAGCTGTTGTATGCGCATTGTAGACCAAGTAAACCTTTTTTTTCACACATCGGTATACTCGTATGCTAACTTCAAATGTAGCTACTATTTTATTTCTTACTTGCTCATCGAATAATGTGTTGTATCACACTATAAATTATAGCATGAAAATTTTCTCACTAGTTCCTCATTTATTTAAAACATAATGATAATAAATGTACTCTTTATCAGATTGTTTTCATACCGGTCCGGCTGTGAATGACAACTCATCTACTCAATATATATTAGAATGAGTAATACTATTTGAAACGTTTTTTTTCTTCTTTTATTTCCTATATCTGCAAGGGTAAAATTAAAACGATACTGAATTGCTTTTATTGCGTTATATGCTATATTAATGGAATTTTTTTTCGACACTACTTGTTGCCGCCATGGTTCTTTTTTTTTGTGAGTCAACTGTTTCGTGTGTCTTTCTTTCTTCTGCTTTTTTTTCTCATTCTATGTATGAGGCATGAAATGTACACATATCATCAATGCATAGCATACCAACGAAAATCATCATTCAATGTTGTGTTTTAGTTATTGAAGGACGCAATAAATTGATTTTCAACTAATGCATGCAAACTAGACTCGTGATTAGTTTAGAAGAGAAAAAGAAAAGGAAAAGAATTAAATCAAAAATCTGTTTTGACAAGAATATCGAAACCGTCTATGGTAAAACAAAATATGAATCGTATTTTGTAGAATTCGAATCGATACAAATTATTGATGACGACAATGCAGATTCGAAGAGAAGAAAAAGCAACAAATCGCAATAGATTTCTTACATGATTTATCACGTTTTGTGAATCATGCATATGTTTATGGATATATAAAAAGTTATTGGCATACATAAATATAATAAAATATGCGAAGGGTCAAATTTCCTCTACCTTAAACTTTTCCCCACAAATCAATACTTCAATAAAACTTCATTGTGTGAATCATTGTCGAACAAGCCTGATAAAGACAAAAAATAGCTTCCGTCATTCAATGTGTATTATCGATATATGTCAATACTTAAAAATTCGAAAATTAATCAATACGAAATTTGTTCACTTGTAATGAGAAATTTTATAAATCAATTCTTAAAAAGTTTCGGTCATTTACTTGACCAGATTCTATATTGATTATCTATGAACTAATTAAATATAATCTTCGCCATACTAAAATTTCGTCACATGAGAGTGTATTTGCAAACTATAATCAACAATTAGAGAGTGTCGCTTTTCTTAGTAAAAGTAAAATTTTCTTGTTTATCTCTCTATAATTAGTAAGATATGAAAAACGTTCTTAATCGTATAGAGACCAAAGTTTTTTTCTAATAGTAGTAATTATCAACTTTTTTCTATAAAATAAAAGCACATGGATCTTTGAATTGAAACTTATTGCTGTGAGGAACACTTTTTGTTGATGCCATACTTGAATAAGACAGTCCTTGGAATGATGAAAAAAGTTTGTTTAGCTGAATATTCTGCAACTGGTTGTTAGGTGTAAGAGTATGAATTTCTTAATTCAAGAAAAATTATTGTGCTCATACATATCAGAGATGTTCTAAAGATAAAATTTTATATCCTATAAATTAAACAATACAGGTTAGGAACTTTTCAGTCTGAGAGAGAGAGAGAGAGATTGTATTTAAATTTTTTAAAAGCCTAATTGAAAAATAGAGTTCAGAGGACGGTATTTGTCAGTATTCAAAATATCTCTTTAGACATTTTATGGTATTAAAGCAAAAAATTAAATTATGTATTGATCTGAACAAAGTTGTTTATTGAGTGTCTACTCTTGATCGTATACTGTTCATCTACATCAAATTTTTATTCTACTAAACAATTTAAAATACTATTATCAGCATAAAAGCAGGCTGTTTGTCTTGATAATAATAAATCAATCAAAGTATTAGCTGTTTGATAGTGCTCTTTCGAATATATAACCATTAAAAAGTAAAAATGTTGAATTTGAACCTATGAGTGGTCTCATCTGTTATTACAAATACTATCGTACAATTTCTTATGGGCACCAAGCAGAGATGTCCCCAAGGTGACTTTTTTGTTTCTTGTCCTGCTCGGCTTTATTGCTTAATGAACATGCTGTCTTTATTATAAGTTGCCATAAAGTTCACACGAAAAATGTTTTATTCAAATCTACGTTACATTAATAGTATTGCATATTTTTCGTTGAAATAAATACATTAGGATGTGATTGTGAATGAAAGAGTACAAGATTATTCGTACTCGTGTTCATGATTTTATTAGAAAAAAGAAAATGATTGAAGAAAAGACATATTCAGCGTAACTGTGTCTGTTCACATATTGACAGCAGCGAGAAAGGGAAAGATTACTATGAGCAAACAGGAACGGAATCAAATGAACTATGTTCTCACATTGAAAAAATCTTTATTAGTTTATTTATACGTATTTTATAAAGATACATCAGAAATTCATTACAATTTTTTTATCCGTGCAAAGAATAAGTAGACTTTTATTTTGAAAAACTCCACATTACAATATGTTTCTATTGATAAATAAATACGAATGTATATACTTTAGCATGATGAATAGCTATTTTTCATTCGAGCATGAGACAGTAATCTTATACATGTGTTTCAAAAACGGATATTCATACATTTAAGATTTGTTTCTGTTCAATGATTATCATCACATGTAACATAATGATGATGATGATAATTTTATTAATTTCTTACACAACAAATTCACTTGTTAGGAATTTCATTCATCTGATTTTTCAATACATTGCCTCGTCAAAACGAGCAATCACTATGAAGTGAAGTTTACAATAGTTACTGGATGGATATTGACCAAGATAAAATATGAAACGTACAGACGATTTCCAATAGTCTTGCATAGGGCAATGTCTTTTTTGAAAGCAAAAACTATTTAAAATAGCTTATTAAGAGGCAAATAAAATGGCATCGATGCTGCCGATAAAATATCTCATAGAAATGAAAGATACTTTTATTAGAAGAACGTTTTTTTTTGTACTCAGAAAGAATAAAAACATTGGAGTTACATTTTTTTGATAGTTCTTATGAAAAAAGTATTTCACATAGAGTCAAGAATGTTCGAATACACTCGTTTTTTTAATTCTAATGAGATCATCGATGCAGACATAATAAAAGGTGAAACTACTGACTAAACAAAATGAGTACGCAGACAGAAACCATTAGAATAGTAAGATAATTGAGCAAGACAGATTAAGAATCGCTGGCATCTATAAACAGTTCCTAAGTGTAAAATTAAAGTGAGACAATACGATCCATTGAAAACTGACTAGGTGATATTCCAACACGTGTGCGTGTTTGCACCATTCGAAACTATGTTTATTTAACAAGTTTGTTCATGTATGAACGTGACTCACGTATTCTATATGTTCACTAGGCGGAGAAGATCATGCAGACCAATACGAAAAAAATACACATACGACCCAAGTAAAAGGAGATCATTTTTAATCTTAAGTATTATTAAATTCAATATATGATTGCGATACCAAATCATTCAAGTATTATGAAATTTATTTGACACATGATGCATCATAGTAACTCGTCACAACTCTATCACAATTCGACGAATAATAAGAATACTCAACCAAGTGTGATAATGTCATGCTTATAGAAAGAAAAATGTAAGTCTTATCTGAAAAGATATTCTTTGATTATGCTTTTCTCAGCATATTTTCTCTCGAGTATATTTTATTGCGTCCTGTTGTAATATTCAATACATTGAAGTAAGTTTATCCACTATAGGACTCAGAAAAGAATTAATTGAATCAACTAGGCTGTCATACAATAGCAGTACAGTAAAAAAGAGAAATTTTTATCTCATTCTTATAATATAATTTTCTAAATTTGTTTCTTCTATCAGAAACAGATATTTTTTTATCTATTACTATCATTGTTCTCTATAGCGTTATTCCAAGAATATCGGTATTCTACTAGATTACAGTATAAAAGAATTTGGATTGAGACCTAAGAGGAAAGACTTAGTCGATCGATATAGGATTCTTGATCGCCGTATAAAAATTTAAAACGGAATTAGAACAGTGCTCAAATAGTGTTTCTACATTGTCTAGTGTAAATCTTCAAAACTGATTCAAATAATAACAATCAGTATTCATTGGTTCGAATTCTATTTTTAAATAGTGAATCTTAAAATGTGATGCTCATTTCTGCAATACTGTAAGACAGGAACAGTATCACGAATTGTTTTTTAGAGTATAACCATGATCAATTCAATGTTCTAGACATTGGCAATCATCGACTAGTTGAACTAGTTTTGTAGAGTTTCAGTATTTTAGAAATAATATAGTTTTGAACCAACAGATCGAGCGTAGTTTCGTTCTACGACGTTTTAATGGAGTACCAAATAGTAAAGATTGAAATTTAGTTCTGTTCTGTGTGTTTTATCTTTGTTGATGATTTTTAAAAAGAGCAACATTTTTTTCGTTTCGATTGTGAAGCACCGGGGAAGTCAAGCTTCGGTCTTGGCTCTGTACAATAGAATATATAATTCATCTTAAAAGATAGTTAATCTTTTGTTGTTCTCTTCTAACTTTAAGTATTATGATTCAGGAAATGTAAAGACAACAATCTGCCTTAACTTCTCTGAGATATATCAAAGAGAAATGAAAGTTTTCTTAAAATTTTGAATAGATTACAAGTAAGATAGTTTTAGAAATTCTGGAAAAGATTCTTTTATAGAAAACATAGATACTCTCTACCAATCGATGCTGCAAATAGTCTCAGTTGTCATCTGAAACATACAGCACTAAATACGAACACATATTGCTTATCAGATGAACACAAGTTTTGAGATGCTTTCAAAATCTTTCATTAAAAATTGCTGAACTCCAATGTGACAACATCAAATATGACTACAAATTCTAAAATCTTGAATTCTTTAACATAATTGCAGAGAACTAGTAGGCCTTTGAATTTAATCGTATGTCAAAAAGGCTGCTTTTTTTAAATACAAACTAATTCAGATGAGATTTGGTTATGAATAAAAATATTTGTCAATGCGGTTTCCTAGTGCATTTGAGGCATGCCTACGATGTGCAGCATTCTTCAATCCCGACGATGCTCGAAATATTTAAGCATATTTGTCTCTTTTCTCTGCTCACTTTGTAGGATATTCATACATTATCTTGAACACACGGTGTATATATATATACATAATAGATACTGAATTGCATAACGAGAAACTCGATCAATAACGGTGTTAAGCCTAAAAGGATGATAGGTCTAACTTATTGTATTAACAAGTAGAATAGATGTAATGTTATTCGCTCACTATGTTTCTCATAGGTTGCAGAGGTCACATGATTTTTCGGTATGTTTTTATAAAATCAAAAGACTGTGGTAGAGACCGATAGGCAACTAAAGCATTTCCCTGTTCCATGTTAACTTTGAGTTCTGTTTAACTCGAAAGTTCAGCATGGATCAGACTTTTGAATTGCAAGGCTGATAAGTAGTGTGCTTATATAAATATCATAGAATACTTATTTACAATAACGTTTTACTAATGTTAACCCATCTTCTAATATATTTTGCTTCATTTTCTTTAAACATATTGATAGTTCAAATCTTCGAAACGAGAAACACACCAGGAGTGCAGAAGTATTGAAATGAACTTATCGTATGAGAGAGATCTCACTTTTTGTTTTTAGAGAACTCTCAAGAAGGATATCTTTTCTCATTTTTTTAATAGAAGGAATCAATCTCGGTTACCAGTGCGTTCGATTTGATCCGTCACCAATCTTAATTTTCTGTCAGCTGGCTCCACCTGGCATGCATAGGTCAATATTGTCTACTATTCTGTTCTATGATTGTGTTCATATAACAAAAACACAACTAGTACGAGCCATGTCTACTATCGGATTGTATGAATAGTTTTGTAAAGCCAATAAAATTCCGATGCAAATTGAGTAGCGTAATAAAAGATGGATTCCATTGACAGAGTCCAATTGAATGTGACGTAACGCTCTGACCATCTTGTACTATTTCGATCAGGTATCAGTTATTACTTCACTGATAAAATTTGATTCTACTGTCCGATACGAGAGTAGTTCAGTCAGCAATTAGCCCATCAGATGTTGTCGGCTAGTCGTACCTAGTCAAATATCATCGAATTCGTCCCCGATGAAATAGTTAGTCTAATGTATGCTTCCAAGAATGTTCTCTTTCAAAACTACCGTTGTCAATAGTAAAATAGTATGCTAGAATGCGAGAAGTTACCAAAGTAACTCACAAGAGTTCCCCATGGAACAGGATTTCACTTTAAAGTTCAATCTACTGTTTGGTGAGCAATATTTTGTCAGCACGTTGACTTACTCCGATATAGTGATGTAGCAACACTAGTTTGTTCATTATCAGTCAACCGGTGAAACTAACGTACTAATCTGTTCGATGGGGTCTGAAAATTTCATGATGAATCTATATGACGGATCTGTTCCAATACGTATAGTTTATGTCATCAACAAGATGAGTACATTATCCTAACAAGTAGGGGGTTCATAGTTGAACATTTTCAAAACTGAGAAATATTCGATTCAATATTCGATTATCGTATGGATGGTATATGTCAATTTGGATGGTTGATGTCGCGCAAACTAGATGCTTATATCAGATTTCTTCGTTTGACAGAGTGGCGTGTATATGATCATTAGTTTTTCAGATTTAACTATCCAGGTCATCTGCATTTCAATAGGATACATTTTTCGTCAGTTTCATAGTGAGAATGGCAAACATAGCGACGATTAATGCTGCCGTAGTGAAAATCGCTACATACATGCCAGTATCTTAGTTCTTTGTTGGTGTTTTTGGCAATGTATTCAATGCAATCATATTTACTCGTCAATCGCTGATCAATTACCCATGTACAGTTTACTTATTGGGCTCGACGATTGAAAGTTTAGGAGTAATCTTGATTGGAGTACCAATTGTTTTAATGGCTAATTTATTCCATCATGATATAAGTGTCAGCAGCATAGTTGTGTGTCGTCTAGGATATGGACTGCTCTATCCATGTACCATTCTTTCAACATAGTTCATTGTTCTCGCTAGTATCGATCGTTTCTGTATTACTTGTCTCAGTCTCAAACTTCGTAGTTTCAATAAAGTATCAATAGCACGTCGCTTGCCGATTGGAATAACTGTCCTCGCTGTGATTATGTATACTCATGTCTTTTTCTTACTTGACATTATACAAACTCCAGCGGGTTTTGTATGTGGTTCTTGCACTAAAGCGTATCAAGCCTTTTATTATTTTATTTTACTTCGCTATGTTCTGTTTCATCCCATCCATACTGTTGATGATTATCAGATTCGTAACATTTTACCAAGTTCATCGTGTACGTAGTCGAGCTGTCGCTACAACAACATCAGCATTCAATCGAATGCCAATGAATTTAAGTCAATTACATAGAAAAGACCGACAACTACTTACTCTGCTTTTCTTACAACTGATCGCACTAGTTATTTTAACATTACCACATGCAATTCAAAAACTATACGGAATATTCGCATTAGGTCCTCATCCAATTGCAATACAAACAGCAACTCTAAACTTTCGAGTTTACCTTTCACGCCAGCTAGTCACTTTGAATTGTAGTATCAGTTTTTATCTGCAAGAATTAGTAAACGTTTTATTTTCAAGACGATTGTTATAAAAATTGATTTCGTTTAGGTACAACATTTTTCCGACAAGTATATTTCATCAAGAATGTGTTCGATTGACTAAGAAATTGTTTGTCTTCACATATGGTAACATGAATCGTGATCATCCTGTGATTCAACATACAACTTAGTTGAACTCAATAGCAGAAACTCAAAGAGAAGCAAAAACTTTACTTCTTTACATACTTGTTTTCATAGCCAAGTCCACTTCTCACTTAATATGTCCAGTTCAGAGTCGAAACAAGTTCTGTCATAAATCTACTTCTATGTTTCGATTTAAAATAGATTTGAATTGAGATGTACACCAATGTCAATAGTCTTGTAGCAAGTTAACTGATATTCGTACATTATCAACTAAACTTGTGAAAATTCAAATCATCACTGGAGTTTATCTTGGTCCTATATTACATTTCAAGTCTAATTTTGACTTGGGAACGCGAAACTCGGCGAGAGTTTGAAACTGCAAAGTTTAAAAAACTCATCAACGTATCATCCGGGCCGATGGATATCAGAGAGAGGCAACTAATCTTTCTCGATTTGACCGATTGCCAATGGACAAATTCGTATTCAATTCAAAATGAAGCGATTTTTCTGAATATTGAGGATTATTCGGGCGTCAGACTCAGAATTGTTAGAAAAAAAAACGTCGAACAAGCGTCCAACAAGAATTATTGAAAATTAAAGGCAGTATTCTACCATAACTAATGTATACAATGACATCCAACTAAATCAAAATCTCATTTTTCATGATAAATTTTCAGGTTCTATACGTGTAGAGGTGTAAGCCAAGCTGTTGTGGTGCCACGGCTACCACGGTACGAAAATTTTGGAAATCCTTTCAGTCGCTACCGTTGATACTTGTCAAATGCTTCTTTTCCCACTTATGTCTCATCATGTTTTTATATGTATTTATTGTATGTGTTAAATCAAGATGTAAAACAGTTGTTGTATATGAGTTTTGAAAAATATTAATACTCAGATACTGAAATGAATGCATTTTTTATTTTTGAAAGAATTATTGAGTTGCAAATATAACAAGCCGCCGCTGTCTAGAAAGTTAAAGATTCGAATATCAGGCGCCACTGCACATAATTTCATCTGTTTGCACCTCTATATATGCGGTAATTGGCGATATCAATTAGCTAATATTCTAAGCTGTCAAGCAAGTAAAACGCGAACTGTATGATATTTAGAAAAAACGTTCATCATAACTGCTCTTTCAATAGATTTCTTTGTATGGAAGTCTTGATTTTCTCAAGAAGTTTTCAGGAATATCCTTCTTACAGAATTTGGAATTTTTGTAGTTCATCCAATCATAAAAGACGTGCACGCAATTAATTCATATTCTAAACTGTATCCTGCAGGTCTGCACAGGCAAATACTATTACATTTTTTTTCTGTTTATTTACCATTTCTTCAATATACCTTACACTAAAATGTTTGGCATGACCTTCAAATTAATTTCTGATTATTATTTTTTTCATTTGCTTTCGAAGATCATCTAATTATGTACGATGCTATTATGTGTTCATTCTTTAGCTTTCGACCGTGAATTTTAAGCAGACTTTTGAATTGTTCCGAGTTCGAATGATTTATCTGTTGAATGGATTCGGGAAAAGGAAAACCTCATGCTATTATCGCTCTCGAACGATAACAGATGATAATCATTCATTTTTCAAAAGATTCAATGAACCAAATTTAAACACACTATGTCCATATTCGTAACTTCATACGATTATTTTTCTTTGTTTTCTTATGCCTAAGAGAAAAATTGCTCTGTTGACAAGGTTCTTTTACATCGAATCACCAGTTCTAAAACTAATAATCACTGTTAAAAGAATCGTTTTCTCTGACATGATTCATCTAGTTTAACTTCGTTAATTACTGAAAACTTGACTTGCTTTTCAATAGTTTAGCGTACATCGAAGGTTCAATATTTTTCATGTTGTTTCATACATCCGTTAGCTTAGTCAAAAAATTTAATGTATGTGTAAAAGAATAATAAAAGCCATGACGATTTTCGTCGTTTTATTTTATTCATTCATTTCTTGTTTGTATATAACTATATGAGCAGTTTAGACAAAAAATTCCTATTAGCTTTCCTTTCAAGACAGAACGAAAAAGCAAAGCCACAGTAAAAACAAAGTTGCTGTTTGATTGTGAACGAAAGTTGACTGTAGTCTCTCTCTCTCTCTCTCTCTCTCTCTTTTCATCTTTACATTTCAATTCACTCCGTAATGTGTTTCGAATACTGCGACTGATTGTCGAATATTAATATTCGATTCACATAAATTGTTGATTAACTTTTTTAAAACATTCCTAGTTATCAAACTTCGTCACAGATGAGGCTGCTTAGTTCGAAAAATGGATTTTTCTTACGTTTTGAAGTATTAACACAAGATTTATTAATAAGACTCAAGTCTGTAAGTGACATCTACAGGATCTACAATTTGTTGGCCTGTCAATATTTTTAATAGTTCTGAAAGAATTCATTTACTTACATATATTGCCTTATATGATAGTTACTAATTTTGAGTTTTTTTTTCTTCGCTTCTTCAATTTACCTCAAGCATTTAGTTCAAAGAAAAAGAAACGTCATCACTTCCTGACATAGCTCTGTATAGTCCAAAGGCATGGGAGAAAAAAGTAAATGCTTCATTGGTTTTTTCTCTTTATTTCTGTGCTGGTTTCACCTTTTTTTCGTCAACTTGACTTGAAAGGTATAAGGCTTGTAGAACACCATCACATTGATACTAGGAAACATTTCAAATGTTTAGAATAATGATTTTTCTTTGCTTTATAGATCATCTTTCGAGAGCAACATGTCCACAAATTCATCGATTGATTCAAGTAGTTTCTTTTTGCGTTCGATTTTTCACATTTAATCAATATGATTTAGGTGACAAGACAGATGATTCAAATCCAGAACTTCGAATTTGTTGTATCGGTATGTAAACACTTTTTTGTTTTATTCAATAGGAAAAGCGACGAATATATGTTTAGGTGCTGGTTATGTTGGCGGTCCAACTTGTGCTATCATTGCTAGTAAGTGTCCACATATTCGTGTAACTGTTGTCGATGTTAGTGCTGAACGTATTGCGGCATGGAATTCTGATTCATTACCTATTTTTGAGGTAGATTTAATATAATCATAGTTCGTTTTTCATACGTACCTTCAAACAATATAATACGATGATTTCTTTTTTAAGCCAGCATTAGACGAAATAGTTCGAAAAATTCGTAATCGTAATTTATTTTTTTCGACTGATACCGATAAGGCTATTCAAGAAGCTGATTTAATTTTTATTAGTGTTAATACACCAACAAAATCGTACGGTTTCGGTACAGTAAGTTGACGAATTTAAGTGTATTTGGTGAAAGAAAATTTTCCTATGCTTCAATAGGGTCGAGCTGCTGATTTACGTTATGTTGAAGAAGCTGCTAGACAGATAGCTCATGCAGCGACAAGTAATAAAATAGTTGTTGAGAAATCCACGGTACCTGTGAAAGCATGTGAATCAATAAAAACAATTTTAAAAACAAATAAACAACGTGGTGTTAGTTATCAAGTACTTTCGAATCCCGAATTTCTAGCTGAAGGTTCAGCTATTCATGATCTTCTAGCACCAGATCGTGTTTTAATCGGTGGTGAGGAAACTATTGAAGGTTCATTAGCGATTAAGAAACTTTCGTGGATTTATGAACATTGGGTACCAAAAGAAAAAATTCTTACAACAAATACATGGTCATCTGAATTATCGAAATTAGTTCGTTACAACTGAATGTTTTCTTTCAAAACTAAAGTAACTATTTTATTATTTAGGTAGCAAACGCATTTTTAGCTCAACGCATCTCAAGTATCAATTCAATCTCAGCAATTTGTGAAGCTACAGGTGCCTCAGTTCAAGAAGTTGCAAAAGCAGTTGGACTTGATTCTCGTATCGGAAGTAAATTTCTCAATTCTAGCATTGGTATGTTATTATGTGAAGCATTTATAAGAAAAAAGTGTAATATTCGCAATGGACACATATTTATTCAGTCATTATTCTACATTCCAGATTTCTGAATTAACATCTCTAGGAAATTTATAACACAGTTAAAAGGTCACATCTTCTTCATCATACATCATTGTATATTGAGATACCAAATTTATTTTAGATTGTTTCGTAGCTCTTTTCACTCATATAAAACGATCAAAAGTAAAAGACTAACCAACTGTGACTGAAAAATATGAAAGAATACAACTAATATGATTCATTTAGTAAACTTGTATAGAAATTTGAGCTTCACAGAACATATATATATATATATTTCCCGATCTATGAAATCCATTGGTTAATGCATAAAGTAGATTTGAAATGAGCGGGCTATTGATAATTATATATTTTTGATTTCAAGGATTTGGTGGCAGTTGTTTTCAAAAGGATCTATACAATTTGATTTATTTGGCTGAATCATTAAAACTTGAACCTGTCGCTGAATATTGGTTACAAGTTGTTAAAATAAATGATTGGCAACGTGAACGTTTCGCTCAAATGATTGTTGAGCATTTATTTGGTAGTGTTAGTGGAAAAAAGATTGCTATATTTGGTTTTGCATTTAAAAAAGATACTGCTGATACAAGGTTGAAAACAAAATTAAAAAGAACAATGTTTGAAAAGATTACTATCGTTTAGCTTTTTATGAATGTATTTAGAGAGTCTTCAAGCATTTATGTATGCCGATATTTAATTGCCGAAGGTGCAACGTTACACATTTATGATCCAAAAGTAACATCGGATCGAATTTTTCTTGATTTATGTGAACAAAGTAGTAAGAGCGAAAAAGAAAGTAAGATCGATTTTTAACTAACGCTTTTTTTATGTTTCATATATCGAATACTCATCAAGATTTTCTGAAAGATCTTGTAGTCGATAGATGCAGACTAAACTTGCTTAACACATTTTTGACATAGAACTAAATATGATTTTCATTATTAATTTTTAGTACGTAATCATGTTCAAATAGCTACTGAACCTTATGAAGCAGCAAAACAATCTCATGCTATTGTTGTTTGCACTGAATGGGATGAATTTACAGTAAGCTAGTTTTTGATAGTACATTTTGATATTCACTTCATTGTGTTTAGAAATTAGATTATGAATTAATCTTTAGTACCATGCAAAAGCCATCGTTTATATTCGATGGTAGACTTTTACTTGATCATGATCATTTAATGAGCATTGGTTTTAATGTGTTTTGTATTGGAAAAAAGCAGCAGAAAAATCCATTTTCTAATCAAAGTCCTCTATAACGATAATCTATACATTCCACGTATAGAATAATATGTTTTTATTACGTTTCAAAATTGTATTGGTTTAACGAACAAATACCTGAATCTTGTGTGATACGAATATTAGATTGTGATCTTCATTTTTATTCACATCCTTTCATATTTATGTGATAAATAATGTCTTCCATAAGTTCAAATAATAAAATTCATCTTTATTTAAGATATGTTTTCTACACGTAAAAGACTATATACATAAGTCAAAGTCGAATTCTGAATGAACAACAATATTTCTCATGGAATATATATATATATGAACAATTTATTAATGACATAAAAGATCTTGAACGAATTTCTATAGAAAAAAATAATAACTATCGATCAGGTAATCAATTTTATTCATCTGTGGAAGTTCACATGATGTAACCAACAAGGGACTTGTAAGAATAATGGTCGATAAAAACTCTCTCAGTCTTAAGATGACATTGTTCAAACCTTGAAGAGTATTGATTTAGTGTCAAAAATCTTTTGATTGAATTTAGATTATTAGTTTTATCAAACACTTCATTCTAGAGAAAATTTTCTAAGTGCATAACTTCCGTTGAGACTTTTGTGCAGAAATTTCTAAAGCATCGATCTTGATTAGTACAAGATCTTTGTTAATGAACATAACATTTTTGCTTCGAAAATATTGTCTCTAGATTTGAGAATCACTAAGATTCAGTAGGTATTATAATGAGAAACGCGTCCGTCAAAGTCCGTACCACAAACTCGTATTTCTATTTGCAAAGAAATATATGAATCTGATTGGGGACACCTCGTTTGTAAGAATGATTTTGTTTTACTTTTTTTAAAATCGTCTTTGAGTAGATTGCTAGATAAATGAAATCTTAAATTTTTTCTCGATTGTATACTTATGTCACGAGGGAACCTTTCGAGATGATCGTTGTAGATTTCAACGAATTTGCGTCTATAGATACGTTCTAGTATCCATATAAAGAAATATTCATTTGTTGGAAGGAAAGTAAGATCTAGTCAAGATGTTGAATATTTCCAATGGATATTTTTTCAAACAGCGTATAGAACATAGAGTTTTTCAATTCTTCATAACTAAAACAGATTATACTGCAACCTTCTCTAGTTAAGTTCAATCAAAAAGAAAAATTTTAGTTCAAATATCGATAATTTGATTCTTCTGAAAATCTAGGATCCTACATGAACGTAGAAAAATAGGTAAAGAAAAAACTCGACCTCTTCGAGAGATTCACCTCCAACGGAATTTCTTTTCATTCAAGCTTCAGCCTGAGTTATAAAAATGAAATGTGCTATGCTCTGAAAGATTAAGCTGTATATTTATTCCCTCAGTCTCGTACACATGAATACACGATAGTACATCAGAAGTAGTTTAAAGTTCATTGAGATGTAAATCGAAAATTACGAAAACATGGATTATCCTTTTAAATTCTATCTGAATATATGGCTTCATTGAAAAATAGATTTTTTTCGATATCATCGAACATTTGTTGAAATTGAAACTCAGAATAATGATACGTTGAAAAAATTATATGTTGTTCGATTATTCACTCAGAAATCACTACATTGTTCAAAAGCGTCATGTTTCCTTGATCGTTTCGATATTTGAAAGTTCCCCGATGAATAACTTCGAAATGAGTGAGTTCGAATATTCGATAAGTTAATATATTTTTTCTACTGCATTCAATACAGATAGATGTATCTAAGAAATTTCATTCATAGGATTGATGAACAAGTTCCTCGTCTTGTATAATGTCGGTTCTTTTCGAAATTAAAAAGAAAATTTCTTGAACAACAAATCAATGATCGTATTCATCAACATGTATTTTATGCGAACATACAATAGTGATTTCTTGAGTGATATTTCATATAGGATCATGTCTGTATCCAAGAAATCTATTTATTCTATGGCTATAATTAAATAGTTGTTACTTGATTTTATTGTCAATAATTTGATTTTTATCGACAGCTACTTTTCGATTCAGGTGATCCTCGAGGACAATAAGGTGAAAGAAGAAGGATTGCGTTACGACATTTATCCTTATCAGTAAATATCGTTGTAACGCATGTCGTATCCCAGGCAGACAAGTAACGAAAAACAATGCATGAAAATCACACATTTTTACGATTTATATTTCTTTAGAAATATGAAGCGCTCTTTTTGCTGAAGTAAATGACCTCCTAGAGGAATAGTTGCTATAATCCGTAAACGTATGTTTGCTTATAAATCATCAAGGTAACCTAAGGCTACGGATTATAGATGTCATTCCCCTAAAAGGTCAATTACTTCAGTAAGAAAACGCGTAAAAATGTGTAATTTTTACGCGCTATTTTTTATGACTTATCTAACTGGGATACGTTTTGGACTATGCGTTCAGTATGGATAGCATGAATACATTCACAATAGAATCCATATCCGAATTGCCATCCTCTAAATATCAGAATAAATCATGTATTGACTAGATTTATTTGTTAAATCTGAAGATATATCTTGTAATACTTTTGTCTTAACGTCGCTTTGTGTTGATTATCTTTCAATAGTGTATAATTTTGTTTTTTAATAAAACAAACAAACGTCAATGAGCAAGGTTCTCTTTTCTTCGGGTAATTAATTAGAATGTTTTCTTTTTAGAAATGATAACTAATATAGTTCGACCACTATTAAATGATATCTTCTATTTGGGTTCTCGTAGTCCAGTATTAGCATTTAAAAAAATTGAAAAATTTCTTCATCAATATGATACAAGTGATGAACGTAATAAGATGACTATTATCAATTATATAGCAAAAACATATCATCCATCGGAAGAAAATTTTACTTCACAAGTTAGTATTTCTCTCCTTCGTAAAAGAAAATTGTCTTCATTCGAGATCTGTTTTCTTTATGAATAACTAGATTAAAAAAATGACATCGTCGAATTTCGTTGAAACTTGTGAAAGGATTCATTCATATACACAACCGAAATATTCTGAATTATTTCATCTTATCGGACGACAGCCTGACGGTGTTCATTCACTTGTACAACTACGTGCTGATATAATTAAATTTCTTCCTGAAATGGGTTTGAATGACATCATTGATTTTCGGAATAGTTTCTTATTCAATCGATATACACACAATTTTAGAATCATCTGATTATGCTCAACGAATGAGTGATGAACTTCGTGATTTATTAGCGACATGGTTTACAACAGGTCTACTTCAAGTAGAACGTATCACATGGCAAAGTCCGTGTGAAATCGGTGAGATAAAAATTTTGAGCATGTAAAATTTAAATTGTTTAATGGATGAATCTTTACTCTTTGTAATGGCATCGAGCATCATATTAATTACATAGAACTTCTGAGAAAATCGAATGTCTTCACTCTACGATTGATTTCAACTCAACCAGTCAATTGTGACGGTTTAGAAGAAAAAAAGTGATGCAGTTATCGAAAAATCTATATTTTAAATATTCTATAAGATTACAAATAAAATTCTAAACATGAGAAGAAAGCTATTTTCTAATCAGCCTATGTCATATTTTCTATTTTAGTTCGAGTTAACCTTGATAGTAAATGTTGTATGAGGCAAGTTTGACTTTTAACAGCACGATTTTCCAAGGTATTGATCTCCTTCTGAGCAACAACAATGTAAACTTTGAATACGATGATGTAAGAGTAGAACACAATTTTCTCTAGATCTATTGCTGTTAAAATTTTTGAATTTGTTAAGTATCAACCGGAAATCATAGATCCCAGTTGAATGAATGTTTAATAAAGCGCTAAAACGTATGATGAATTTGAAAAATATAGATGATTGGATTGTAGGACGTAAATTTCTGTCTTCTAGTATGTTGATGAATATTTTTCATCAAAAGTCGGTATAGGAAAAAAGGCAAAATATGTAGCGGAGTTTATATTGATACACTCGTTACAACTGATATGTAAAAATGACTGCGACTCAAAATCAATAGTGTTGGTCACATCGGTATATATTTAAAAAGTAAGACAGTGTAAGACTCTGTGTGATACAATTGCTCATGATGATGGCACATGCACAAAAATGAATGAATTAGTTACATTTCATTGAAAGTTTAACTGCATCTTTTTTTGAATGCACATTTTGAGTTCTGCGTTGTTGTCTCTTACTTACGACAAACGTAGGTAACTGACATTCGGGAAGAGATTTGCTCTATCTTTGAAGTTTCATTTTTTCTTTCACCAGAATGTCGGCTTTTTTAATCAAATAAACCTTGTAAAATAAAACAAGAGAACTCTCAAAACTCTCGTAATATTAAAAGTAGTATATTCATCTGTTCAGCATTCGAATTGTTACCTTGCAGTATGCCTGATTTTACCTATTTTCCTTATCTGTCGTGTTCTAACGATTCCATTCACATCCCTACGGAAAAAAACCTATATTTGAAGTGGTATGTAAAACAAAATGAATTCGACAATACATTGTCAGAATAAAACGAGATTCTAATACTCAGCATGAACAACAGGAAAGTAGAGATTTATTGCATAGACGAATAAAATAGTTGAGGAAAAGAATTTATTAAATAAAATAAAATGGTATAAGTAGGGAATTGAAACACTTGACGTCTGTCATGTACGTTCTTAAATTGTATGAAATATGAAACAATTGAAATAGTTTCTGATAATCGCTAATAATAGCGAGGCTACTTTAAAGTTTAAACAGTCAAATTTATTCGAAATTATCGAAATTTTAACTGATTCGAAGAAGAAAAAAGATGATTGAAATCTGTTGTATAATATAAGCTTCGTCTTTATTTCTAACTTACGAAAAATATTCTATAAATTCTTCTATGTAAATCAACGCGAAACCGTTGACTGTAGTATATGCATATCGGTCCGTAGAGAAAAATTCTGGAAATATCAGAACAAAGTTAAAAAATAGAATATATCGCTAGAACGTTTGCACTAAGGAACATCTTTTATTATTAACAAACAAATAAAATTTGCAAGAGTTACTTTTTCGTACTCTGTGTTAATACTTTCAGGAATCCACTAAATAGTGGCGGCGTTCGTATTTCAATTTTCTATAGGAAGTTTCTTTTCTCATGAAGTGATTGCACGAACAGCGCTTTATTTTTTTGGCAATATTTCTGTATTCTTCAAAAAGTACAATGGTGATATCGTTTATTGATGGTCGGTAAAAATTCGATGCTTACACTAATGCTATTCAATGAAAGACTTAAGTGAATATTTTACACGTGTATGTTCATAGGAATAAGATAAAGAACTATAATCATCGTCATTCGAAATAAGTCAAAATAAAACCTATGATACAAAGATTCTGTATCGAATGATGAAAACTATGAGCGTCTCAATCTTGTTTCTATTCAAAATGATTCGTTTAGTATGACTCTAAGAAATTGTTTCTAATATCACTAAATATGATACGACAACTTTTTATAGTATTTTCTATGAAATTGAAATGAAGCGGTGCTATTAATTTTGAATTATTGTGAGCATAGTAAAGGTAGGAGAATAGATGTGAGGTTTCAAAGTTTTTCTTGAGACAAGTCATGCAGGCAATCTTATGAATCTACTAGTTGAACGCATCTTTCAATATGAAGCGGTACATCCTATCCGAGATTGGACTGATTTGAAACGACGTTTGGGAGCATATCGGTGAGCAATTATTGTTTTCTATCTTGTTCCTATTTTCTTATTTTTATTGTGTAGTCGATGTTATGCTTATACTCATCATATGATGCCGAATGACCCATTGGTTCTTTTACATGTTTCATTAATGGAAAATATATCGGATTCTATTCAAACTAGTTCGTAACATTGATTTCGATTTATGTTAACAAATCAGTTTCAACTAATGTATTTAGTTTTAAATCGAGTGATACCTGTTTCAAATATATCTGATGATGCTCTTCATGAAGATTCATCATTAATTAACTCGGCTGTTTTCTATTCTATATCTGCTACACAACCTGGTACGTTGAAAATCAGAATATGTAGTAAAATTAGTCTTTAGTTTATATTTAGGCCTTCGAGGTATCGAACTCGGCAATGCACTAATTAAACGTTGTGTTCTACAATTACAAGCTGATCATCCAGAATTAGAAAAATTCTCCTCACTTTCTCCAATTCCGGGTGAGTTGTACAAAGACAATCTATCATTTTTATACACTGCATAAACTCATTTCAAATGAAATAAAAACATTTTCAAGATATTCACATCTTTGTCAATATAGTTAATAAACAGTAATACTTAAATCTATAAACTTGCTTGTAAATAAAGCTCCCATTGTTGATAGATATGATATTCCATGAAATTATTGTTCTCATCTCATGCTATTCCAGTCCAAGATCATACATTACATGGTTCTTTTTTCATTATACATGAGGTTAGGTTTTTCGTAGGTTCAAAACTACTTTCATTCTTCCCAAAGCTTTTCTGTTCCCTGATCTAAAAATCAATCTTAAAGAACTATTTCATATTGTTCTTTCTTTTTTGTTTTTCAATTAGATTTTCGTAAGTGGCTCATTGAGGAACTTAATTCTTCGTCCTCATCATTGATTTCATCGGAAATACGTTCATGGGTTCGCTCACTTCTTTCAACATCAACATGGTATACAGATGAAAAAATTCTTAACGATATTCAACCAATCTTAATGCGTCTGTGTGCATATTATTTAACACAAGCGAAACATCCTCAAACCGGTTTTGCACGAGATCCTGTAGCAAATTTTCATTTACGTAACGGTGCCGTTGTTTGGCGTGTTAATTGGTTAGCGGATCGTAGTGATCGTGGTTGG
The DNA here is from genome assembly GCA_900239685.1 of Rotaria macrura. Taxonomy (NCBI): domain Eukaryota; kingdom Metazoa; phylum Rotifera; class Eurotatoria; order Philodinida; family Philodinidae; genus Rotaria; species Rotaria macrura. The sequence continues at coordinate 56,173 of OENT01000459.1, read as the reverse complement.
CATCAATCACTGTCGATGATGGTTAATTATCGTTATTACAGTTCTGATAAAATCGATCAAAACAGTATCGACTATTATGATAAGAGTATAATACATATCGATGAACAAGTCTCAAAATTACTTTAATTCTTCGATTGTCTCTTTTTTCTTTTCTCAAACAGATAGCGTTTAAATTCATACAATTGAAAAATACCGGTTTATTTAGAAAATTTAGCTCTTTATTTTTGATGGAATCCACGTAGACACATGCTTAGGCTATCATTAATTTTATGAATATTCTGTTGATCTAATTTTCACCGAAGAGAAGCAAGGAATATTAAAATTATTTATTTAACGCGTTTGATGTAAATTTCAGATATATCAGAAAAAACAATAATAAATGAATGAAGAATTATGGCAAGAAATTTTATCAGCACAGTTAATCGGTTCTGACCTTTCACCAAGATCGGAAATAATAATTACGGATGATAAAGGGAGTATAGATCCGGTTTTACTTGAAATCATCGAACAACAGCAACAATCAATCCTTCGTACTGATCCTTCTGTCGCTACGTTATCTATTGAGACTATCACCGATGAGAACTTTCTCTTAGAAGATGAAACCATCCTAGAGAGAATTATCGCTTTAAACGAAATGTTTCCGGAAACTATTCGAAATACTGTTGAAACCATGAATTGCTCGATGATCAATACATCGAAATTTGCTTATAATAAAGGTCGTTCAGCAGCTTGGTGGTGAGTATAAATATTAGAATTCACTTTAGATTTGATGATAACTCGACGATATTTAGGTTAACTTCAACAATGTGTGTACTTGTTTTTCCAATTCTAATTCAAAAAGAACTATTACAAATTGCTGAACAGATCAGTCATGAACAGCGATCATTTCTTTTAGGACCCCAAGCAACTACAGGTGGTTTTAGCGCTGGCGCATTTTAGAGATCTATTTTGTTGTTCATCTACTGATTATTAATCAAGCAACACTTTTCAATACTTAAATAAATCAATAAGTTGTTATCGTTGTCTCAGCGAGATTGAAATATGAATTAAGATCTAATTGGTATCGGTAATCATAGGAATATTCCTTGTGTGACGACTAACTTCGTGATTCGTCAATCTACTCTTATTTATCAATAGTATAGTAAGAAAGTTGCCAATAGGTGAACTGAATACCTCCATTAGTACTCTAGAGATCACATATATATGCTAACAGTTTACTAAATAAGTCAATGATGATTACGTGATATTGATTTCGATTTACGAGGGAAGGCCAAAAACTGTTCAACCGCTTTTGTGTTGAAACTATTCGCCTTGTGTAGTTCCCAAGGAGTTATGAATACTCTGAACATATTTTGAGCGCATAGCTTATTGTAACGAAAATAGTCCATTTGGAAGGTATGGGTTTTATTGAGTTTCGTAGGTGCCCTTCAGGAGTATTAAGACAATTGATTTTCGAATTTCAACGTGACACGTTACATGGAAAGACGTTCCAAGGCGAACAACGTTTTGTGAACGTTTCAGATCTTTCTATTGTTCCTATCACTAGATACTGCTATTGTGAAATTTGTATTTTACATCCTTCAAACAAAGTAGCAGATTTGGTGAAACAAACAATCAAAAGACCCAAAACTTTCAGAAAATACTCTTCTCGTTGAGACGTATTTCTATGTAAAGTTTCAAGTCGAAATTCGAAAATCAATTTTTCTAATGATCTTGAGGGGGACCGCAGGATTCATCAAAAGCGTACCATACAAATGGAATATTTTCGTAACAAAATACTATCCACCTAAAATATTTTCAGCGTATTCATAGCTCTTTAGGATCTACGTAATACGAATAGTTTCAACCCAAAAGTGATCGAACAGTTCATGGCCTTCCCTCGTTAGTCTAATATTATAGAAAGATTGCATCACGCATATACATATTAGATTTTCTAGAATTGACTCTTTACATTGATTTTTTTTCAACGTCTATACACTGCATACATAGTATTGAATCGTTTCAAAGTTATTTTACTTCAAAGATCGATTGAAGGCTTTTACGATAACGATGTCATGAAATAAATCTTTAATTCTTATCATATTACTCTAATTGTCACACTATGCTTTGTATAATTAAGGGCGTGCATGACGCACTTACTTTACTTTTTTATTAAGATAAATATACAGTAAAATAAGCGTAAAGTACCATTAGTAATTGTGTGCCTGTGACCGCCATGGACGTCCATCGAGATATAGCAATTCAAACCCGCATCCATATTGGCAGCGAATAACCAGACGTTCACATTCAGATACTAAAGCCATCGAAAACAACTATCTTTGAATCACTGTGTAATTTTTACATCTCGAAATAGAATCTATTATCAATGTATGCGATTCAAAAATAAGGATTTTTCCTCGAACAAGTATTAAAAAGACCTCACAATGCGACCTAAGATCTTTCTACTGTTGTGTACACGAGAACCAACACTGAACTTTTAAGAAATAGCTTCCAGGGTGAGAAAGAGTTATTTATAGGTATTCATAAGCTACTTAGTTCTATATACAGCTACGAGTGTAGAATTGTCCAATTCATACCTTTTTATAACCATCATTGAGTTACTAAATTCTTGATTGTTCAAACTATATGGATCAATACTATTGTTTCTCGATTATATACATCTACATATAAATGTTTTACTTTACACGAACTCTGAAAAGATGAAACCAAATGGAAGTCAAAAGTACTGTCGGCAAAGTTCTTTCGTTTTTGGATCAGTGGTTGTTTAACGTATCAAAAAGATAAAAAGCGATCAAACAAAAGAAAAACTATAAAAGCCACAAATGATAGAACGAAAAACCCAATCAAAGCAACCTATGCATCAAATCGACACAAACCTAAAGAGTTTCCATTTCAAATTTATTCGATACATAGAAATCGAAAGTCAAAAAAATATCGCAAATTTTATCGAAGTTATTCACAACTTCTCAAGCCAATGTTGTACATCCCTTCGAAACGACGAAACTCCAACTTGAAATTCTTAGCTATTACAGATATTAAGAAATACAGATACGTATCCAGTCGTTGGGTTAACTACAATCAAGTCCGTTTTCTTAACATTTCTTAAGTGAGCCGAAACGACATAGGTGGATCCACTTCCACTTCCAAAGTGCATTACAGACTTGAAGGTTCCATCTCCTATTCCAAGCAGTACACTCATGCTGTTATAGCGCATGTTAGCCACAGCAATATCGATCTTTTCATCGTTGTTGAAATCACCCGTTATCACGAAAGATGGTGAAGCACCGACGCTAAACTTGTTCTCTGTACCAAAAAATCCATCACCTGTTCCAAACAATACACTGACTGTATTATCGGTTGGATTGGTTACTGCGAGATCCATATTCTTATCGTTGTTGAAATCAGCTGACGTCATCGAACTCGGAGAGTGAACCAGGGGAAGTGATCTGTGAGTCAAAAAGTTTCCAAGTCCATTTCCTAACAACACACTGATTGTGTTGTTGCTGGCAATAGCAACAGCAATATCGATATTATCATTATTGTCAAACTTAGCTGATATCACCGAAACTGGTCGGTAACCAACCTCATACTTACTCTGGTTTTGAAAACGTCCGTTTCCGTAACCCAGCAACACACTGATAGTATTTTCTCCCTTGTTTGCCACTGCCAGATCCATTTTATGATCATTGTTAAAATCAGCTGTTATAACACAAACTGATTCGCTACCAACTGCAAAAGTCTGCTGATTCTTGAAATTTCCATTTCCGTAGCCAAGCAAAACACTAATGCTGTTGTCGTCTTGGTTAGCCACTGCTACATCCAGTACTTTATCGCTGTCGAAATCGGCAGATACTACAGCTATAGCTCCATGCCCAACACTAAAGTTCTGCTGGGTTCGAAATGAGCGATGCCCGTTCCCAAGCAAAACGCTGATTGTGTTGTCAAAATAGTTGGCCACTACAACATCCTGCTTGTTATCCCCATTGAAATCAGCTGATGATAAAAAATATGCTCCCTGGCCAACAGTAAAAAACTGTTGTGTAAGAAAAGTTCCATCTCCATTTCCAAGAAGCAAACTGATACTGTTGTCTTGACCGGTGCCTACTGCAAGATCTAGTTTCCTATCGTTGTCGAAATCAGCAAATGTTATGCTGTATGGATAACTTCCAGTTTCGAAATTCTTCTCTGCGGAAAAGGATCCATTTCCAGTGTTGAGCAACACTCCCACAGTGTTGTCACCTGCCTTGGTCACAGCAAGATCCAGCTTGTAATCATTATTCAAATCAGCTGCTATGACACAACTTGGGAGGTAACCAACAACATACGTTTTGTTGCTTGGAAACGTCCCATCCCCATAGTTAAGCAACACACTGATGGTGCTATCATATTGGTTGGCTACAGCGAGATCTACGTGTCCATCGTTGTTGAAATCAGCTGATATAACAGATGCCGGCCCGTTTCCAGACCAATACATCATCTGATTCGAAAAAGTTCCATTTCCGTAGCCAAGCAACACACTGATGGTGCTATCATATCGGTTGGCTACAGCGAGATCTACGTGTCCATCGTTGTTGAAATCAGCTGATATAACAGATGCCGGCCAGCTTCCAGACGAATACGTTATCTGATCCTGAAAAATTCCATTTCCGTCGCCAAGCAAAACACTGATGGTGTCATCATATTGGTTGGCCACAGCGAGATCGATTTTCGAATCTTCATTGAAATCAGCTGATACAACAGAGACAGGGGACGAACCAACTGAATAAGTAGTTTCAGGCTGAAATATTTGATCTCCACTGCCAAGCAGTACGTTGACGGTGTTGTCCTGCTGATTGGCAGCTGCAAGATCTAGTTTTCCATCACCATTAAAGTCCTTTGATATCACAGAAACAGGTCCATTCCCTGTCGGATAGTTCTGCTGATTTTGAAAAGTTCCATTTCCGTAGCCAAGCAAAACACTGATGGTGTTATCGTCTTGGTTGGCGACGGCAAGATCTATTTGGTAGTCTTTATCGAAATCAACTACTATCACTGAAATTGGTCCCTGGCCAACCGTGCATATCTCCAGAGATTGGAAGCTTCCATCTCCATACCCTAGGAATACGTTGATTGTATTGTCGCCTTGGTTAGCCACAGCGAGGTCCAAGTAAGAATCATTGTTAAAATATCCGGATGTTAGCGATATTGGTGCGTAGCCAACGGAATAGGAATTATTAGTTACAAAAGTGCCATTTCCTTGACCTAACAACACATAGAAATCGTTGTCGATCTGGTTGATCACCGCTAGATCCAGTTTGTAATCCTGGTTGAAATCAGCTGATATGAGAGCTATTGGTCCGTATCCAACGCTATAACTTTGCTGGTTCTCAAAGTATTTATATCCATTACCAAGTAACACGCTGATAGTGTTATCGTTCATGTTAGCTACGGCTAGATCCATCACGGAATCATTGTTAAAGTCACCGATTGTCAGTGACATCGGCCCGCTTCCAACCGGATACTTTAGCTGAGCGTGAAAAGTTCCATCTTCTGAGCCGATCAATACACTGACAGTCCCGTCGTATTGATTGACCACGGCAAGATCCATTATGAGATCACGGTTAAAATCAGCTGATGCCACAGAAACTGGTCCAATACCAACATCACAGGTCTGATGATTGTGAAAAGTCCCATCTCTGGAGCCAAGGAATATAGAAAGTGTATTGTCATCATGGTTGGCGACTGCAAGATCATGTTTTTGATCATTATTAAAATCAGCTGATACTAGAGATAATGGACCGGCACCAGTGGCTGTACTTAGTGGGGAGTGAAGGTTCCCATCATTGGAGTTAAATAAAATTGTAATGTCATTAGTAGCGGATTGAGTAATCACTACATCAAACTCATTGTAATTCTGGAAGTGCCCCACGGTCGCAGATGTTGGGTGGCTTCCGATGTAAATGGTGGTTGGGGATCCGAACGGCGTTCCGCAACTGGAGACTATAGAAAACAATTTATAAAACAATGATGAATAACGACGAGTATGAGTTTTCCTTAATCGTCATATGCATTACGTGACATCGATCTTTACATTAGTCACATTATAGCCATTCAATGAATGCTATCGTTTTGGGCTTTGATTTAGATGTATTTTCTAATTGTACTGTCGTTCTCTCGCTCACATCCTAATCCATGCAGCTTCACTTAAGTAGATGGTGAAACATTTATTACGGGTCGCCCTAATTCACATGAAAATTACAGTTTTTTGGAGAAGTGCAGCAGGTTGAAAATTCTGATTTTTTAACTATTCTTATTTTGGAAAATCTTATAGGATTTATACAAAATCCTATGGAAATCTCCCATCAATTCAGCTTTCTTTACAATGCATCTACACGAAGTTAAGTGGTATCTTAGCTAGCATGCAGTAAATGTTTTTGAATTTTTTGCACCAGCGTACTATCAAGCTGTAACGTACTCATATTCAAAATTTTTCATGTGTGATTGTTCGCTTTTCTGCTCTATAATTAGCTACCTTTTATGGCTAGTATTATTGTGATGCATCGAAAGCGATTATAAATCAGATGGTAAAACTTACCACTAGAACTAGTTCCCAACACAGAGCCAAGAATAACTGCGATGATGCTCAGTATACTCAATAGACATATTGGAATGACCAATCGTTTCTTGTTATACCAATGGCGCCGTCTAAATGTAGCGAACGATTTCATTAAAAAACCAAACTTACATAAATGTTAGATTGTACTTACTTCACTTTTGGGAAAAGACATGCGCCTAAGTGTAAAAATGTTATTAGTTTTAGATCAATAACTGACAGTTTTTAAAATACCTTCGAATGGAAGTTCCAGAAGTACTTCCTCTGGTATGACCTGTTTCAAATGAATGACATGTAGATTAGGCGCCGGACTGAACTGTGACTGAACTATCATCTGAGTGCCCGGTAGAAGAAGAATTTCATCTTCATTTGTAAAATGGGAATGATTACGCACTGTTCGACCATTAATAGCTTCGATAGAGAATAGAGTACGATCGCCTGAATCACCTAAATATATGTTGCTTTCGAGAACGGTTAATGTACATGTGCACGATGAAAATGCCCACCATATCACTTGGGTGTCTGGCGGGAATGCTGCACTCATATTTTTGGTGACTCCTCTCCAAACTGTTAGCGATGGAATGCATGGTAATTTGGCCAGAGCGGTCAAAAACAATTTCAAATACTTGAAATAGGGTCGAAGATTTTCACGATCAGTCATCTTAAGCGCACAGTTGAGCATAGAATAGAGACTTCGGTGCTGTCCTTCCCATTCTATGGTGTATAGGCGAATTGCAGCACTCTCATCAACCGTCAGTCCATCAGCTGGTTGTTCTGGAGTTTCATCCAATGCTAATTGAACGTAAAACATCATATTATCAATGATTTCAGTCAATGGGGCACACGCTTTGGACAGCGGTAACAATGGTTCCTTGGCGTATCCAACAATTGAATCAATGTCTACTGACATATTGTTCGTAATATTTGTAGTAGTCACATGCGGTTTGTCTATTACAGCTTCGACGATTCGACGATTTCCCTTCATAGAATCACCTTGTATCTTATTAGAATCTTCCGCTGTTACCATCAGTTGTCTTTGATCTAGAGTTTGACTTTCATTTTGCGTCAGATGTACCATTTCAAACTCGTTCAGCAAGTTTGTTTTATATAATTTGAAGGCAATGCAGTATTGAATAATTTTGAAATCAAAGAGTATAAGACTGCAACAAAAATCATTTTTGATTTTAAACAAAAATCAGAATTTTATTTATTCGAGCTTTCGATAAGAAACTCTTATCATCATCAGGAATATTAGAAAACAAAAACAGTGAGTAAGTATTTATATGAACTAACAAAAAACAAAAAGAGAAGCGACGATGAGTTGATTAATGAACAGTTGTTTGATCTAAATGAAATTAATCTATATAATAATTCGAATTATTATATAGATTAATTTCATTTAGATCAAACAACTGTTCATTAATCAACTCATCGTCGCTTCTCTTTTTGTTTTTTGTTAGTTCATATAAATACTTACTCACTGTTTTTGTTTTCTAATATTCCTGATGATGATAAGAGTTTCTTATCGAAAGCTCGAATAAATAAAATTCTGATTTTTGTTTAAAATCAAAAATGATTTTTGTTGCAGTCTTATACTCTTTGATTTCAAAGTTTGTTTTAGCTTCTACATTTCCGTTTAATGCACCTCGTTGATCAGTTTTTTCTTCACCGTGGAATGTGATGGATGTATTATCGTTTTGAAGCTCGATGTCTGTGTACATGGCATGCCAGTAATCGTGTATTTCTCCATCGCACAGTACAGTCGCTGGTTGCTGTGTTCGAAAAGGGATGTCTGTTTTTCGTGTATTCCCTGTGTCACCATAAACGTCTTCGACAATTCGATGTGTTCGATTTTTCGCCTTCTGAGTATCAGACGTCGCTATTTCCTGTTCGTTGTAGGCATAGCCATTGTCCACCGCTACTTTTATTTTCTTATCGTAAGCTTCCATTTTCTCTTCCTTCGTAGAATAGAATTGATTCTTAAAAGTCAAAGATTCAGCTTTTTAATTGAAAAAGCAAAGTAGAGTTATTATGTATGAATTATAAAAGAATCATCGAACATCTAATGTTGAACGCAACAAAGTTTCACAAAATACCCTAACTTCTTACTATGATGCCGACAAGAATTCACAGTATAGAAGCAGTGAGTTTGAATCCAAACGAATGCAGAAGCAATTTTAGCTTGTTAATTTAGAATGAATCTTCTAGAGTGCTACTTTTGATCAAAGATGAGTGTAATGATTTTAGAAAGAGAAACTGTTAGCTACATGTGATAGTCAAAGGGAATAAAAGGGATATGAAATACATATGTTTAGAGATTAGAATGGAGAAAAGGTGAATTCTTCGGAACTCGAATGCATACCACCTTTAATCCAGGCAGTTGTCGTAGCCAGTTACACTAGACGGAGAAACTTAATCTCCGCTTAGCGCCGACACGTATCATCACTGAGGCTAACAGAAACTAGTGATGCATACGAATTTGCGCTTAAACCTTAAAAATAATTTCTGAGACCGTGCATCGTAAAAGAATGGTTTTTCTAATTTTTTTTGTTTTCTTATTTCGTAATTGAAAATTTTAAAGCGAGCTCTTATGAATTTTGAATGCTATTGAAGAAAAACTAAATATAAAGTTTTTCATTTTGTTACCATTCAATAGAAAATTAGCCGTGTCATATTATTATACACGAAGATAAGCTCACCCGTTTCATTTACTAACATCAATAACTCCCATAAAAGATTCATATTTTATTTCAGACGTTGTTTCATCAGGGACTTTTCTGGAGATAGTATGGGCGCTGAATGGCTTGGGGCTCTTGTTATTAGTTACTGTATTTTCAATTGTTATGATAGTGTAACTTCTAGTCTTTGGATGTTTTACCACAGTTGCTGGGACTGGCAAAATGTGGAAGGAGTTGAATGCTGTTGAGATATCGATTCAGATTTCTACGAACTATATTGTCCTCAAAAACAGATTTGAGCCTCCCAATAAGTAAGTAAGAAGAAAATCGATTGAAATCGATTTAAAAATAGTCCATCGGAATCCATTTTGTCTAGACTGATCTAAATAAGTCGTTAGAAACTTAATAGATTAAAGTGGACAATGTTCTTCTGATTAGTCTCTACTGTATAAGTACACTACTGCAGTTTGAGACAGTTTAAATGGAAGTTTCAACTTAATCATGCCTGTGTTTCATTGGTTCAGTCACTAATTTCTACTATTCAAACACAAGCATTTCAAATAACCTTGAAGAATTAAGATTTTAATATTCAAATATGGAGAAAACCCTTTGTCTCCACTGATTATATGTTTAGAACAGATTGACACAGACTAAATGGTAGTTATAGATAAAAAAAAGCGTGAAAAAATTCTGTTATAATCATTCTCTAAGTGATGAGAAAGTGGTTACAGCAGACTTTTCTCGATTGGTTTTCTACATACATGTATATGGTAACAATTTTTGGAAACCGCTTTGAAGATCCTTTTCTCCCCTTGTCTAGGGATGATGGAGTACAAATAGAATAGTTCTAGTTACCGTTAACCAATTTGCACGAACGACGAAGTTAGAAACGAATGAATTACTCACATAACAAATTTTGCGCAATAATTACTAAGTAATCGACTGTTAGCAATTTCTTAAGGATGATTGAGCCAAATTTTCATACAAGAGCCATGTATTAGTAGCTGTTAGTGTCAACCGAAAACAAGAAATAAAAGTACAGAAAATGAGTGGAGCACATATTTTTATCTGCTATATTATTCATTTAATCAGCGATGCGTGAATCGCTTTTACTTTTTCTCATTGAAAAATTAAGTCAACACGAAAATAGAGTAGCACACGGACACTCACTTTTCAGAACTTGCACATAAACAACATAGGTAAGAAATGATGTATGAAATGAAAAGAATGATGATGTGTTAGTTCCCATGTCGTCGAAATCGCCTAACTTTTGCTGATTTATCGCGACTTCAATAAAAGTAAACGATTAATCGTGATTGATCCTCAACGTTTTGCATAATTCAGATCAGAGCCCTGAATGAGATTGGACAATCCCATCCCATGGGACTAAATTACTTATCCTAAATATCCCATGGGACGTGTTGGGACGAAACATGGATTCATGGGATGGGATGGGATGAAAGATTCGTTGCATGGGACGATTATATGGATTTTTCGATTACGATATTTTCTGTATAAAAGATGATGTTCGTAGACATTGGCGAGAATAAATCTCATTTTTCGTTTTTTTTGTCTATTGAGGATTGTTCTTTGATCATGTATCCATTCCGGGATCATCATGATGAGTCCTTCGGGATAAAAGTCTCATGAATTTCGAGTGATGTTTAGATTTAAAAAAAAAAAAGAAAATTTGGAAGTTTCGGAAATTCCAAACTTTTGGGTTCTGAATTGTTCGGTGCTCCCAAAAATTATCTAATACCCGGAGTTTCTGAAAATTACAATATCTCTTAAAGTTTTGGTTTCACTGCTGTGTATTAATAGCGTCAACGGAAACTTGGGAAATTTTGATAATTTTCTTTTTCAAGAATATAAATACACCTCTGAATCTCATAAAGACAATATGATTTCTTGTCTACACTTACCCTCGCTATGTAATTATATAGCTTCAGAACAGTTTCTTAACGAAAAATTTTTGCTTCAAATATCCTTGAATGTTGTGACGAATCAGAAACGCAAGAAATGAAGTAGAAAAACGTCGATGTCTTTTTAAGAATAATGTGGTTCTGAAGCATTACTGTTGTGCTAATTACTTTTTTAGTGTTGTCGAGGATATAAGGAAATAAAGCTAATTCTTCTTCTATTTGTTAAAATAGATTGTATTTGAAAAGTGAAAAAATAGAAGAGTTTTCAGCAATATGAAAATTATGCAATATATTTGATAAACGCTAGAATTTTATATCGCATGAAAATCCCTTGGGACGAGATGGGATAGGATGGCATGATTTGCAAATCCCATGGGATGCGATGGGTCGATTCTTAAATCGATGGGATGGGATAAGCCAACTTTTGAATTTCATGGGATGGAATGCGATAGGACGGATGAAGAAAATTTGCCCCATGGACGAATTTTTCGTCCCATCCCATCCCATTCGGAGCTCTGATTGAGATATATCGCGATTAATCACCAACCTTTTTAGTACTTTAAATGCATCGCTATTAATCGTTGATTTTTTAGTGAAGCTGATGTATCGTCACAAATCATCGATTATTTTGAGATATGTGATTGGTCGAAACTAAAATAAAGTTTGGCAGATATTTTCATCGAAAAACTATTTTGAAGTTTAATGATAAGTTACACTACAAGTTTCTGATTCATTAATCATCAGTTTATTAGCTTAGCTAAACAAAAAGGATTTTTTCGTATCTTCTTATTTAATTGATATGTATCGAATTAAATTACATAATCTATTACAATGATTGGCTTGTGTCTCGAATCTTTGACGAATTTCAACACAAATTTGTTTTTCTTAATAGCGATACAAACGAAGACTAGTTTTCGATCGTTAAACATAAGGGTAGTTTTTTTCGACCATTATAAAATAAATTTTGTCTTGCCTTTTTTATGAGGAGAGTAAGCTAGGTAACTGTAAATAAATTGCGATTTTGGTTGAGAATCGAAAAAAGTATCGATAAAAATCGCCAGTTTGAATAATTATATCGCGATAAGCTCTCACGATTTATCGCCCTAATATCCCGCGATAAAATCGTCGATGTCTCAGCGCTTTTGACGATATGTGTTATCTCTCTCCCATAAACGAAATACATTCTAGTTTTTAAGCACAAGAGCGCGTGTTCAGGTAATTTTCTTCTATCTTTATGTATACGTATATTATTCATTCACATTTTCTGATGCGCATAACAAGAGAACGAGCGATAATGTCAGGTGTCTCTCAATATGATAAAATACGCCCAAATAAGAACGACGAAGTCATTTCATATCAATACTAGATTATTATTAACAATTCTTGGTATAATGAGGACAGCATACCAAAAGAAAGGAATGAAAAAAGTTGTAAAATTCACAGCCAAATCTATAAATCAATTCAGAAATCGTGCAACTAGGATTGCTCATGTTTTTCAAAATCTGATTTCTTTGGTTTTTTTTAAATTAGAAATTCATTAAAATGGCACTAGTTTAGTCAGTTTTTTAGTCAGAATAATGATCACGATCAATTATAGTTTTCAATACCGATTGTTGAACTGTGTTAAGCGACATTATTAATCAAATTGTTCGATTTTGAATCAAATAACTTAATTTTAAATTCATTTTTATTGATTAAAAGTCATGGATTGATTTTATTCTAACTGATGACTTATTTTTTTATTTGATGGGCACTATCACATGATATCGAACTGTGAATCTTATTATATGCGCAGCAGAATGATGCAGCCTCCTCTTTACCATTTTTCAAGAAGAGTAGTCTCAAAAAAGAGATAAAAGCATGAGTTTGAAAATTTAAAATCCGGACAAAGCATAAACATATCCCCACTACGATGAAAACTGATGATAGAAAATTTAATTGATTTTACTCATTATTTTGATATAAAATCTGAACCCATCAATGGCTTTACATATGACTTTTTATCATGGGAAAATCCAAGTATTTCATAGTTTTTCTACGTGGCTAGAAGATCAAAAGCCTCAGAATAAGTAATCGTTTTTCGAAGTCAGAAATACTGAGAATTTCTGCGGTTAAAGGAAGAATAATTCAGAAACTGCGTATTACTGGCAAACCAGCGGCTATTATATCAAGCAGGATGTCGGATTGGATGTGAATGTAGACTAGGTTATCACAATCTACTTCATATGTACACACACTCTTACGAACCTGCTGAGAAACATACCCTGTAGGAAATGGATATGTACAAATTTAAAAGCAGATAGTGATTACTGCTCTAGATGATCTCTGGTACTTATATTTTACGAAATATATGAGGGATGAAATATTTTTCATGTTACTATGATCTTGATTAGTTTGCTTTGGGCTCTTCGCATCGCTATTCTAGGTATGAAGGCATTTCATGGTACACATTTAAAAGAGAAATCTTTGTAAAATGTTGATAAATCATCTTTGCTTCATATTTCTAAACCATCGTAATCATACACAATTTAGAGATTTGAGGAAATGATTCTTGCACATTCTCGAAAATTAGGATCTGAGTACTTGAAAATGCATAATCTTTTGCTATAGGAAATGGGGTTCTATGCATAGAGAAAGATTTTCGGAACACATCTAGTATCTAAACTTTAATGTGGTTTTATCTACTTTTAAATGATAAAAACTGCAGATTTATATCTTGTGATCATCAGCTACGATTAGGTTATTAGGTGTTATCAAACTTGTTGATTTCTCGTTCTTCAAAGTATTTGCTTAACATTAAGAATGGATGAGATGCCACAATGTAGTAGCTTATGTGTTACTTTGTGAAACGGCATCTACATAGGGTGTTGATCTGTTGAAGTTAGAAATTCAATATGTCTTGCTACTTCTGTAAATTTGTGACAGGTTTAGCTCGCTTATATTTTATAATTATTGATATTTTTACAATATTAATTTTAGCAGCTCTATCATATTTCTTCTACATATATATACATATCACATTAATGTTCAAATATTAAGGAGAAGCGAAATCTCTTTATTGTCTATAGTAATTAATGCATCGCACTGTTTTTCCATCCTCTGAAACTGACTAACGATTATGGCATTATTTTATTCGAAAAGTTCCTATGGTTCGATGCTAGCAACAACGATGATAACAATAGAGACTGTACAGATAAAAGTGATCTGATAAGCAACAATTGACTTCAGAAAATCAAAATTCTATAATTCAGATGTCTATGGTTTATCAGGTAAAGAACAGTTTCATCAATTTAATGTAATTCAAAAAATAATCCATGATATTTATCATTCCTTCAGTGTATAATATAGCAAGTAGTTTTAGCTTATCTAAAGCTATAATTGACATTTATTTCACGAATGTTGACAAACAATAATATTATACTATAGAAGCATAATATAAAACTACTTTACATAAATTTAATATTAAATATTTATAATTGAAATAATGAATCATCGAAAAATTAGATTTGTTGAGCGTTCAAACGTTTATTATCATCGACGAGCGTTGCTAGTTTGAAGCTAAATTTGACGATGAATATCTATAAAAAAGAAAAGTTGAACTTTACTTAAAAGCAGAGAACAAATACAACTTAAGCATACGGTAACGATAGAAGCAGTAAGACAAATTATCATAAAGATGAAAAGCATAAAAACCACGAAGACAGCAGCAAGACCAATCGGACCACCTTTACTCTTCTTCGTGTCACTGACAGTTTTGACAAAAAAGATTACGAGGAAGATCATCAGAATTCCAAGAATAACCAGAAACATGATGTTCAAACAAGCAAACTAGAAATGGAAAATAATTTGTTCAAAAAATCATTATGAATACGAATACCAAGTAGCAATGTTTGTATTCGAGCCATAACAACAAACAATAATATTACAGGTTGTTACATATAAAAATTGAATAGGTGTTGAGAGGTTTTGATTAAATCTCACCAAGTAGTGAAAATTAAACCAATACGTATTAAATCTTTCATCTAATATTACACTGTTCGTCGTTACTTATTGATTTTGTAGACGCTTCAGCTGAATTCTATGCAAAGATCTTTCATTTTCTTCCCTATATGAGTCATCAATTCTTTAATAACAAAATCTTATATTCAATTTTGCTAGCATAAATTAGAAATGTTTGCCTTTTATAAAAATAAAACGAGCTGTACAATCTTAATTTCGTAAAAAAGTTCGTAAAAGCTCATCGCAATATTGTTCCATTGTTCTCAAAAAGCATTAAGAGGCACAAGAAGCCATCGATTTTCAAAAATATTCACAATGGAATCACAAGATTCTACTTTAGATTAGTAGAATCAAAGCTGATATTCACGTTTAGTGACTGATATGTTCAGGGTTATTTTCTCATTATGTCGAACAGCTTATACATGATGCTCCATGCATCCGATTTAATCTATCAAGAGATTTGTAATTTTAAAGGCAAATGAAAATAAACAATAGATTTGATTGTCAATTATTACTATTTGTAATGAAAATTAGGGACAATACATGGTAACACTGCGCTTCTTGAAGGCGATATAGTATCTCTGCAAATTAAAAACGATGTAAGAATGCATATTTGACTTAACATGCAAAAACATTCACATTATAGTGTGAATCTGTGAGGTTTTTACCTCGTGATAGAATTTTTGTCACATTCAATAGTGTATTTAGAGTGGAAAGCGATTGAAAATGACAGTTAAAACTTTTTCGAACATATATAATATCAAGAACCACATTACTTTTTTTGAAATATTCCATATCTAAAGATTTATACGAAAGGTAGTTCATTATAATTTATAATAAACTCCTGACGATAGTGTTCTTAATTTTTCTTCACGTATTTGACTAAAAATTTGAGAAATGAAAGATTTTCATATGAAATTAATTTGAGAAAAATGTCAGCTCCCTATATTAAGAAAAGTTGTAAACAGTATACGTGAAAATTTATCTGACATTATAGTGAGATATCCTTTATATGTATGAAATGTTCCTGGGGAATGATGTAGTTCTCTACAGAATATAAATGCGGAAAGTTTTAATTGTTTCGTCAGATCCTCGTTGATGATGATACATAAGTCTAACTAGAATACTAGAAGCGAAAAAAAAACAGAACTGTTTTTCGAAACATTGATACAGAATATTCTTCGCTCACAAGAAAGTAGAAATCTCATGGTTTTAGTCATCACTTGTTCCATTCTTACATTGATTTCATAATTGATGTTGATCTTCGATAATATTGGAATTTCTTTACTTTTCTCCGGTTGAACTAATGTTTAGCTCGTATGTAGGGAACCTATTCTAACATAAAATATCAACTTCAGTTATCATATTTCTAAACCCTTTTTTCTTCCATGAAAGAGAAATTCTATGATTCTTTTGGTGTAAGAATCGCATTTTTAGCCTTCCACTCACAAGATACTTATTTTAATCTGAAATATAGTAGAAGTCTTAATTCCACCGACTACTCCCTTGCTACGTACTAGACAGAAGATATCTAACCATTCAGTAAACAGGAATATTGAACATGTTAATGAGGTTTGAAATGTTGTGAGTTGTGCTGCTGATCATATGGTTAACTGATTTAATTTTCCCATACTTTCGAAGCATAAAATCAAGTGTATTACTCCATGCGACATGAATGGATTAGACATTGTGATTGGAACTATCATTGATGGATACAAAACTAACATCCTTATTGTCATCGACTACAATATTAACATCTAACCAATCTATCACTCTCGGTGTTGTCTTCAATTTATTTGTTTGTTTTTCAGTTCAACCAATAGCATCGTGTTGATAAATATCGATGATTGTCTGAACAAGATATGGATCATTGACTGGCCATCACCATATTGTTCATCTTAGTAGTAAAGGAGGTTCGAAGTTCAATCGATTTTTACGCTTGATATCTATTAAACATGAATTATTCTTTATTTTTTGTGTGACCGAGTATTGAAGCCATGCCAGTCAGTAAACAAAGTCATTCGTTGCCTTTCTTCTGATTGAGTGAAAATATTGGTCAACTAGTATTCGGCCTTAGTCCTTATCTACTTGTTCGCATACCATATTCACTATTTTTCTCTCAATACATTAATTTGACTACTAAATGATGCATTATGTACTACAAGATGTGGAATGGTTTAAAAAACTGAGTAGCATACACATAAATAATTAGGAATATGCTGCCAACTACTTTTTAAAGGATGATTTAGAATATCTTCTGATTTGTTTTTCGACGAACTCTTTTGTCTATTTCAATTATTTCTATATTAGATGACTGTGACGACGATTCTGTATCTCATTTGCATCCAAATTCTCAAACGCAACTATTTTACTTCTTTTGCCACGCTGAACACCATGGATATAGAGATGATAACTGCCGTTTAGTTATTTTTTCTAGTATCTCACCCGCACCTTTCATCGTTCAAATGCTAAGTAAATTTTGAACTGTATTTCATAGCATCTACGACACAGTCAATTTCCTTTGTTTATAAAAACTGCGTTCTCCTCTGTTTCTATCAAGTTTTGTTCATTGATAAATGCTCCCAATGCTTAAATAACTGGATAGACAGCAGTAGCATTACACAACTCCGTTATATTCCTGTCGCATGCCAATGTATTTTTGGGAAACAGTACCAAGATAGTTGACGTGAAATCCAATTTGGGATTGAAGGTGTAAGAGTTGAACAAAGCCTATGACATTAAATTCATGATGCACACACATGCATTATTTAACCATGTTGGTTTCTCCGAAATTTCATTTAAAAAGTGTAGGTTTATCATACCACCGGTGCAAAATGTTGCAAATGAATGTGCAAAGCACAAATTAGTAGGGAAAAGTTTGCATGCTCCCTAATGTCAGTGTTGCAAGATATTCTGCTTTTCGAAAAATCGCATGTGTTTTTATAAATATCGAGCGATGTGTATTGTGAACCAACTGTATTTTCACTTTCGTATATTATTTTTGAGAATTTTATTCAGTAGTGATTATTGAAAAACAATCTGTTTTTCATTTGCTAAGAAAAGTTTTCTCTGTTTATCGTCGATCCTTACTGTGTTAGCTATCTATATTCTTCTTTTATAATAATTTCTATTAAACATAAGACACATAAAACGCAGTATTTACTGTCTTTTCTTTATGTTGTTTGATAAAATTAAAAACTAGTTAACATTATTAAGTAGTAATTCATTTAAAGCTGAAATAATCAGTGAAGTGTATAACTAACTATGCTGCAGAATCACAAATGAAATATTTATTAAATAACTAAGAAAATCACATGATAATTGTACTTCAATCAGTTCAACTAAGCACACAGTTAAATTCCACCATATAATTAATTTAGTGTTATGTTCAAATATCTATTAGACAATCAAGATTTATTGAAAACTGATAAATCGAATGAAAAGTCTAGGCTAAAAATGTTTTATTCCGTAATTCTATTTGTTGATTTAATTAAACTACTGCAGAATAGAAGTTCATCGGCTTTTCAAAAATAATTTTCATATCAGAAGTATACTTTCAACTTTTTTCTGCACTCTGACAATCAAATTCTCGACTATTTTCTACTTTTCTGAACACAAGAACTCGCAGCATTGCATAATGTATACAATCTGTTTTGAAAAATCGTCTATGGCAAAAACTCAAGCTTTGTCGTATTTTTCCGTTGTCCTTTGGCATGGAACATTTGGAGATATACCAGATGAATCACAGATAAAAAGGTATAAAGAAGTAAGAATATCGAATGTGATGTAATACAACGGGTAGACATGATAAATTCAAGTGGAAGAACATCAACCGACAAGTGTGTCACGTCGCGTATAATAGTCCTTCCAAAAACTTAAACTACCATAAAATATGATCGTCAAAAGTGACAGATAGTAGTATGTTCGACATCGACGTTATTTTCTATACAGGTCATTGTAATAAGTATAGAGAGTAATCTTTGAAGAAAAGTATTCGGCAAAATTATGTTTTTTCTATTAAAACAAGATAGGTGAAATTTGATTTTGAGATTATCAATTTGAATGTATCATAAACGTGATGGTGCATTCGCGAACCTAAAATTTGACGAATTTTGGATTTTTTCCAATCTTGTAGGATTCTTTTTGATTTCGTGGACTCTTAAAAGTTTTTCCGAATATTTGAAAAACGTTGATACTGCTAACTTTAAGTTGTTAAAGCTTTGTTTTTAGTTCTGATTGTTATTGAATCTCATAAAACTTCGAGAATTTCTAGACGTATGAATATCATAAAAGAGCGTTACAAAAGATAATTCGATTAACGACATGTTCAAAAGATTTGTAAATCTTTTTAGGCTACAAGATATTTAAAACTTACTGAACTTGGAAATAAACTGTTCAGAATTACAGTGAATTCATTGTCTCCTTACAATTCAGCCAACTAAATATATAACCTACCATGCGTAGTCCCGTTTGATGACATCGATAAGCGACGAGTATTCCAAAGCTGGAGAATAGAATCCAAACAAGAATTTGACAGATCTGTAGAGCTAGTTGCAAATTTTCTGAATTAGGCGCAATCACCGTCTGGATGATGGGCCTTGTTGTAATACTGATTGCCGATAGTGCCTAAAACATTCATATATATATATTGAGAATAAAGATTACATATTTCGAATGTTTTATCATTATTGTAGGTTTTGAAAGGAGAATACATGTTGTTCAGAGATCCTGTATTGATAACTTCTTCCTAATCTAGCCTTTGTTCTTATGCTGCAAAGGTTGAACTTCATTCATTCTTGTTAATTTTACGCACATAATGTTTTTAGCACTTTTCTCTCAATAGCTAATGTCTTTATTCTAATTTCAAAATTTCAGCTAAGAAATTCGTTCTGAAAAAGTTTCACTTCAATATTCATTGAAAAATATTTTATCAGTCGATTGACATATTGCTAACCAAATAATCTCAGAATGATTGAAAAGTATGATTATTAATCAACTCATCATTTTCATGTTTACGTCACCTTGATTTTAACATCGATACTATATTTTATGTCACACATATATAAAAGAGAAAATGCAATCAATTTTCAAGAAAACCAAGGTTGGGCTACAAAAACTGTCTCATGTTATCACCCAATAGAAAAAGAAAACAAACATAATAACAACTCACAAGACAAATACTGAGCATGATCAGGAGAATTTTCCGTGTTCGTTTGATTTAAGGATCATCAAATGGAGACAAATATTTGCTAGCACGGTTTGGAGCATCATACGTCATAACCACTTTTTCCGATCTTGATTTATCGTGCATGTCCATTGCACACGATTGTTTAATCTTTTAAATAGATATATAAGAGTACGTTGAATAATATATTAGTAGTAAGAAAACAGATAGGAATTATCAAGAGAAGAAAATTTTACTTATTTTAGTGGAGGGATCAAAAATATTGAAGAACAATGAAAAACATGCAGTGTACATTATACGAGTAGACGATGGTGCATAGAATTTCGAAAATAAAAGAGAATATCATAAAAGATTTCAGTAAACGAACAGTTATCTATTCAACGACTTTTAATCTTAACATGATGAGAAAGTCATACTGTTTGGTCTTCGTGCAAGAAAAAAGAATCGTACTCTAATACCGCTTATTGTTGCGCAGACATAGAAAATATTTTCTGAGTTATTTGTTATTTTCTTCAACCCTTTTTGGCCGGACGGAACCAAATGGGCACATTTTGAAACTGTTTCAAACTAGAGTTAAATATTGTTCTGATAGCATTATGATTACAGGTAACGACGTTACAATTTTTTCACCTTTCATTCCAAGTAAATGTACTTTGCTTTCTCAAAGCAGCATCATGAGAGTTGAGAACACTGGAAAATCCCAGCAGTCCGATCTATCACTATTTTGAACATGTAATAAAAGTCGATATTCGAAGCATTAATTGCAGCGATTTTGTTGGTAGATTGTCAGTTTCCGTCACTACTAATGATAGTGTTTCATTAATGAATCATACAAGAAAAAACAAGAATGTTAACTTTTGGTCCCATCCAGCAGTCACAGTACAAACATGTCAAAAAAATGATCTTTTTTCTTCCTAAAGACGATTGACTGTTTACAGTTTTTCTTAATCCATAGTGTCAAACTAAAACATAGGTTATGTTTCTACCTGTTCTGTCCAAACCTCAACTTCGTTATCACGAGAATATGATGAAACATCACGAAATTATACAAAACTTCCTTGTTTTCTTGAGATATGACCTAGAATTTAGAGACGCTTGGGCAGTTTTCGAAGTATCCAGCAGTGATTGTCAGGGGTTAGATATAATCTAGTTCGATAAACCCTAGAGCTTCTCTAAATTCTAGGTCATACCTCAAGAAAACAAGGAAGTTTTGTATAATTTTGTGACGTTTCCTGATATTCTAGAAATAAATCAGTTGAGGAATTGAGAGAAGAAGTAGAAACATAATCTTTGTTCTAGTTTCATGGCACGAGTTAAGAAAAATTATAAACCATCAAACTTTTTTAGGTAGAAAAATAAATGTGAAAACTTCGGACTTATGTCCGAGAGTTATGTGTACTTCAAAAAGTGAATGAGACAAATCAGTCATTCTAGAATGTGTGCACGAAAGAAGTATCTTGGTAAGCCTCTTTGGGAAACTCCAAAACTACTGATCATCTCAGACATGCCTATGCAATTTCGTTTCTAGATGCAGTTTTTGTTTATTTCGAGACCTTTTTTTTGCGATGTTCTTTTAGAAAGCTCGATTTGGTTCAAAACTAATATCAGATTCGGAATCAACGTTAAAAACTGAGTCAATTTATATACGTTGTGGATAATTCTGAGAAAAAAGTTTTTTTTGAAAAAATCCCTGTACCACCCCTCAGGGATTGTTTGGTGAAAAATGACAATTTTTTCGATAACTCAGCCATTTCTTGCTGGATCTTTCACATCTTCGAACTCGGCCGAGATATTCATCAGACAATTCTGTGCTCAAAATTTCAGCTCAATCGAATGTATTTGTAAAGAGTTATCGTGTTAACGGCCGGCCGGTCGGACACACTGACCGATTCTAGAGTGTACTCACTTTTTGAGTACACAAAAAACATAACCCTTACTAGATGCCAACATATGCAATTTGGAGTATTCGTATTGTTTTCACGAGGTTTACGCACATTTTTCAGATCTCCTTCCACAAGAGGGTGGACCGGATAGTTACTGCGTAAAAGGATTATATACTTTCAACGATGGGAATAATTCTCATCTTTGATATAATTCGAAACTTCGCACATCAGAATATACCTTTATCAAGTGAGGAAATTATTTTACGATACATCCAGCTATTGACTTCTTCTAATCAAGCATTTTGTATATCATCTTGTTGATCTAAAACTTGATTTTTGTTCAAGACACTGAATAATCCTATTGAAAACTGATTCATGCAGTAAGTGCCCTAATACCAACTAGTGATGTAGAGGATTGAATTCTCTGCAAGATATCAATTCGATGTTTCATTTTTTATAGGAAACCTACCTGTACATCTATGAATATAATTACAAAAGTATCAGCAAAATAGAATGTACCAGAGAAATAGTGCCTCTTGCTTGTATATCAGATCAAGACTTCGACGTGCTCACCAAAAGTATTTCCGGCACATCGATTTTTCAAGAAAGAAAAGAGAATTGTATAGATATCATCATCTTGTTGACGACTGATTACTCTACATGATTTCTAAATTCCAGATCCTAAATTTAGTTTATAGTAGTTGAGAAAGAAATGTAATCCGGAAACTGATGACTAGATACAGTTGGAATTTCTCAAAGTTTCACTTTAAAAGCAGAATATTTTTCACAAAAATGACGTCATTTTATTCATTATTTGTGCTTCCTCCTCCACTTGCACTAACTATTATTGAGACTGAATGCGTTTCTCATTTTTCAATAGCATTATTTATCAATACGAACAGAAAACAAATTTTAGCATAACTTCTGGATGTTGAAATCGCTAGATCACGCGACGCAAAATACTAAAAGTGTCTTAAAATCAAATCCACCATCTAATATATAATCTACTCTTACAAAACGGGATTTTATGACATTGAGAAAACGCCACTAGGGTTCGAAAAGCTTATGGATTACAATGGAGAGAGATTGGTGTGAAAAAAAATATTCTTACCATTAACAATCTACTGCGTTATGACTCCATGTGTACGGCGCGACACGCGAAAGTGAAAGGAAGAAAAAAGAAAAGAGAAGAAAAATGTTGAGAGAAATAGAGGAGCAGAAAAATAGTTAGGACACAATTAGGCAATAGAAGCAGGAGTAAAGAAGAGACAAACAACGAGACGATGAGAAAGAATGAAAATACGAGACCTATCGATGAGATCATATAAATTTCGATACAATCTTCCATTTGAATAAACTTTCTGGGAGTATATTGTCATAGTCTTTTATCGATGACAGTCAATGTCACCTTTGTAGCAAAGAGACACTTTCATTGGATGGCATATAAACTCATTCGGTCTTCGCTTGCAGGACCCACAGACAGGATTGAAATACCTGAATGATTCTCTTAAACGCTAAGGTGACAATTTAAATAGACTATATTGTCTGAAAATTAATAGTCGGTTAATCAACACTTACTTGTTCTCTGGATAATGGTCAAAATTCAACTATTTTAAATGATTTCTCCAGTAATTGTCAAAATGGCTCAGCCAGCCAATATTTTCGTTTTCAAACTTGAATCGTTTACTGAGGAGACTGATTGATCATTCAATATTCAGTGAATTATGATTTCAAAATCTACGACCATGTCTAGTTATTCTTCATGGATAGTAGTGTATCCATCAATACATTAAGAAGAATTCATTAATCCTCATTATCGGCCGTATGCCTCACTTAGTTACTTCTTCATTTTCATTCGAAAGACAAATTATTTCGTTCTCAATATGACTTTAAATTTATGGAAGATGTCTGAGGATGATGTGAGGGAGAAAAGAGAAGATATTCATCCACAATCACAGTCATATGTATGTCTTTGCCCTTAATTTATCGTTCAATCAGGTTGTGTTTTAGACGCAGTTTCAGTCAATCCAATCGTTTCGAAGTCTTTCTTCGGTTAATCCAATATATTAGTGTATAGGCTGTGTGAGCCAGTTGGCTCATTTCTTCGCTTTGATCACATCCATACTTTCACTTCTATCCTCAAGTACTAAAGAATAAAAACATGTAATTTAATGTTGATCATGAGTTTCTGCTGTATTTATCTTTGCAGCTGAGTATCTGTGGTGCTAACCGATGAAAGGAATTGTGGGCAATAATACTCGTTAGTGAAAATGACATCGACTGCACACTTAGGTTAAGAGATAGTGAGAGACAAACAAAAAACAAAACATACAGAAGAAGCTGAAATTTACAAACAAGCCACCTTTACACGAGCAAATGAAACACGAGCAGTAATTCACAGTACTAGAATTGATCAGACATAGTAGATCTCTATGGCTTTTGTGAATTTTGCTAGCGCAAGATAAGACAAAGATATATTGTTACAATGCGTGCGCTCGCCATTCTTTGAAGGTTTTGCTGCCCTTAGGTTGGGTTAAAATCATCGTTTCTTTTTGCACGGAAGAAGACTTTTTCCGAACTTAAATTTCATCGAACGAATCTTCAGTTGTGGGTAGAATTGCAATGTGTTCGAATGTGGCTTTGGATTTAGATCATTATAAATAGGGGGAAAACTCTCTCGACGAGGATCATCATCGGCGAGAAAATAAAACTCGGCGAAAATAAAGTGAAACCTTTGCTTAAAGAATTATGCTTTTTATGATCAACTTTTTTAACAAAGTAATAATAGTTCTTATATGAAAAAACCCAGACTTAGATATCTTTTTGAATAAATCTAAGATAATTTTTACATATCACCGAAATATTGTCGTGTGAGTGTGCGCGTGAATATTGTATTTTTCTGCTGTCACTTCCCCATCCATTTGTCACCCTGACTCTTCATCCCCGAATCCCAAGATTGTCAATGACTAATTATGACAACCACAGAACACGTACCGCTCGTGACTTATTAGTCAAACTTATCGAGTTACCTGTAGTGTATGAATCTGCAATTTAAGCTAGAGACGATGTTTTATTTTCGTGTTTGCATAGTCTTTTCTTCTTGGTAATCGTAACCGACGAGGAAGTGATCCAAGTTTGTTAGTGTATCCAAGGCAAAGAATGAAATGATGTAATTCGATCCTATTAATCTCTATTCTGTCATACACACGATTTATACGAGAAGTTATATAAAGTATCGCACAACGTCAAGCGAAGATGTCATTATTTGATTACCTTTTAGATTCAGACAACTGCAACTCTATCATAAGGAAAACTCGATGTTGCATTTTCTATTGCTCATTTCAGCCTTTTCACTTGTGCTTGGTGTCCGATACGAATGGAAACTTCATTACGCCACTTACAATCCAGACGGCGTCTATCGCGTTGTTATTGCGATCGATAATGGAACAGGTTCATTTCAATTCCCAGGACCAACCATTCGAGCTCAAAAGGGTGAAACTATTGAAGTCATTGTCCACAATGACATACCAACAGAAGCTACGACAATTCATTGGCATGGTATTCACCAACTGAATACTCCTTGGATGGATGGAGTTCCTTTTACGACACAATATCCTATTCTTCCACTTCATTCATACAAGTATACATTCGTTGCAAGTCCGGTCGGGACACATTGGTATCACTCTCATACTGGAGCGCAATATGCTGATGGTCTCTATGGTGTCTTGATTGTCGAAGATCCGAACGATCCGTATAAAGAATATCCCGAATATACCATAACGATGACCGAATGGTTTCATCGTTATGCTATCGATCAATTCGATATTCTGACTAGTCATCCGACAATACATCATCATCGATTTCCAGACTACTTATCTGGCATGATGAATGGAAAGGGCCGATTCGACTGTAGTCGAATCGATCCATCATTGCTTCTGTTGAATATAACTGAAGGAGAACAAAATCAACTGGGCGACAAACTTCTTTGTGTACCAAATAGGCCGTACGAACGCTTTGTCGTGAACTTCAATGAAACGTATCGGTTTCGTTTGATCGCTGCTGGAAGTGAATTCAATTACAAATTTTCTATCGACGACCACAATTTAACTGTCATCGCCATCGATGGCGTTTATGTCAAGCCACATACCGTTCAACAACTGTGGATTTATATCGGACAACGGTACGATGTTCTTGTTACGATGAATCAACGCTCGAGTTTAGGCGTTCATTGGATTCGTGCTGCCATTATTTCAAATGATACAAATCAATATTACGCAATTCTGCAATATAACGATACAAGAAATCAATCTGCCGAACCAAAACCGTCACCTCTTCCACCGAATCAAACACATCTATTGAATTCCATAGGGCTTGAACCCACCAGTGAAAATATTGACTTCTCACTCAAACCACCGAACTTCACCAAAGCGACGATACTCAATGCCACTTGTATGCCCAATAATCATTCTTGTACGGTCAATTCGATTGGTTTCAAAATGTCACCTGAGCCTGCACTTTACACAATGTACAAATATGGTATACGACCGGTGCAGTGGCCAAGTGTTTTCAATTTCAAATTGAACGATCTTGTGATGGTTGTTCTGAACAATCTGCACATTATTAGCCATCCATTTCATCTTCATGGCCATTCGTTTTACGTTCTTGGAATGGGTCCGACAAATCAATCGATTAACAGCGAACCAATTCTATTTAATCCTGAACGCGACCAACACTTGCTCAACTTTGAAAATCCACCTTATCGTGACACCGAACAATTGCCTCCACTATCCTATGTTGTCATCGGATTCATTGCAAACAATCCCGGTTCGTGGCTTTTCCATTGTCACTTCGCTTGGGACGTGGAAGCAGGTATGTTGGCAGTATTCAACATAGCTGGTGATCGAATTCCACCACCGCCACCCGATTATCCTATTGTAACTGAATTTCGAAATGTGAAGAATTCGGGTAGCAGAACTCACCTGTCATTCTGTGTACTTTTCGCGATGTTCATCACACTGTTACATGTGTGACGAAGCTTCTAAGCAGATATTCTTTAGGATTCAAAAGCAGAAAGTCTTAAGTAAAGCTTTTATTTTGGTATTAGTGTGATAGACGCCTTCTTATGCATTTTTATACTTATTATTTGTTCATTGTTTTTCATTTTGTAATTCTTGCTTTTGAATTTTTCACTTTCATTGTTACAAGTATTAAACTAGACGGTATAATAAACTCTTGCATACATAGATTTCTCAGTACTGGTTGATCAGTTCTGCAGTAAAGTCTTGGTGTGAGTATCACACCCATACCATTAGGATCAAGCTTTGAGCAAGTTCCTAATCAAAATTGAAAATATTTGCATTCAACATGGATATTTTCTCAGAGCAATTTTGATCATCATTCGCTTCTGATGCGAAAAATAGCTGTTGTGTAAGGCAATGAGGCGAAATCCTGATTCAACTTAACAGGATTCAACAGTTGATGATCCTCTCTACTCTCCTATTATTCTTTATTGGATTCTTTCTTAACTAAAGATTAAATTAGAAATGAATCATGACTCAGAGACTTTGAGCAGGTTGTTGCAGAACCTTGAGTAAACCTAGTTCCAATGCTTTTTGTTTTTCCTGTCAAAGTTTTGAGTAAAAATGAAAGTGAATTATTCTAGGGGCATTCTTGGTAAAAATAATAAAAACATCACGAGACAGGGACCACGAAGATGTTCAGAATGATCATCTTCTACGATAAAACGTTCTCAAAATCGATATTGATATAAATTGGAAAAGGATCGTAAATGAAAAATGGCAAAAATCTTCATATTCTTGAAGCTGAATTTTTTCAGGCTTCATACAAAAGTAATAGGATTAAAAGTATCTGGTAACAGAATGTCTCAAGTTCTAACGCTTTTGACTGAATGAAAAAAGTGGATACTAATAAATGGTCGAGTTCTTTTTACACTGTAGAATACATTTATCGAAGGGATTCAAAAGCTGTGGCGACTTGTGGTTATCAGTTACACTTCAACAGAATCCATTATAATCTTTCAGATGCACGATAAGAATGCAGCCGAATCTAATGCACGTTACAATAATAATAATACAAAATTGATGAAAGATGTGTAAATCCTAATGGATGCTGAAATCCCATAGAACTCATCGTAGTATACTGAAATCAACAAAACGTAAATGTATCTTGGTGCATTGGATTTGTTTTATTTTCTTCTTGATCAAAAATTTTGAATTCAATCATCTTTTTCTCACTCAGTGCATTTGATCTCTAAGGAATTCTTGCATCAATGCGTATTCATTTCTTCGATCTTCTTGTTCGCATATTTTAAATAAATAATTGTACTAATCATAAAGTTCCACCAGCAGCAAAGAATTCAGGAGCTGCTTTATCTTCATTGATCTCAAAGGTGTGAGTGCAAGGAGTGGCTTGCCGAGGTGTTTTTTACATAAATGAATAGACACTCATACCTTCAAAATAGGGTGGAGATCACAATTAGCAAGATTATGGGCAAGACCCCATTGCGGGATAAAAATCTGTAACGACTACAGAACACCATAAACTACTTACAGCATCCATATTACGAAGCCTCTTCACACCTCTATAGACAATTAGTCTTTCCTGAGCAACAGTGTAGATTGGAATACTGTTTCCGGTTGTTTTCAATTCTTTCAAGAATTTTCTAGAATTGAAATGATTACCGTTTGATGAAACTTGTTGCTGAGTTGAAATATTGATATCACGGCAACTCTACAGACAAATACACCCACACATACTCAACTACGATCTTTTGGTATAGATGGCTTGATATAGACTTTGAAAAGCTCCCGGTATGTTACCTATTTAATTTGAAATCTTTAATTTATCCAAATATTTCTATGCTAAAATATTGAAATATGATTTAGAATTTATTTAAAACGATGTGATCAAAAATGAGCTTGATTGGATCTATACAGGACGAAGACAAACATTATTCGATTGAATATATGTTCAAAATACGACTCGAAAGATCATCTAATCTTTTAACTGTATTAACAATCGAATA
This sequence comes from Rotaria macrura, assembly GCA_900239685.1. NCBI lineage: Eukaryota > Metazoa > Rotifera > Eurotatoria > Philodinida > Philodinidae > Rotaria > Rotaria macrura. The sequence goes on along the minus strand of OENT01000459.1, from coordinate 26,869 downwards.
GAATCGTCTGATTCATTTTATGGTACAAATCATGCTTTTTTCTTGTAAGAAAAACTCATTGAGTGTTCACTTTCTGTAGACCATTTACTTTATGCATAGGTTGTTATCATTGTTGTAATTACGAGCGTTGTTCAAACAAAATCGATAAAAGTCGTATATTAATACATGATTTTTATGTTCTTTTTTGTATGAATATTTTGAAGAAAAATGTAGCTTTTTTTGCACTGATGTATGAAATCTCGAAGTGTAATAGTTATTCATGCAATTTTACATCGTTTATTTTCAGTGTTCACTAAATAATTGCTTCTTGCACTGCTTGAGGGTCTCTTTGATTAGACTATTATGAAGCTATGAGAAAAATATGTTTACACCTTGACGAAAAAGTATCTGATTATAAACGACACCATTTGCTTTTCAAGGTGTACGAGTCAACAGGATCAATACAAAACACATATGTGTATGTATAGAGTTTCATTTACTCATGTTTTTGATCGACTGAAAAGAATATCATAATGGAGCACACTGCGAGCAACACTATACATTCCAGCAGAAGCTTCTTTTTCATCATTGACGACCAATGATTCAACAGTGTTCGGATCGGTAAAAATGACATGTGAGTTTCAATGTACCACTTTCTATCATAACTTTTTTTAGTTCGCAAGGAATATCGACAATAAATTACGAAAGACGTTTCCATCGATTCCAGCTACTTTTGAATTAAAACCGGCATTCGTACGTCGAATACATGTTTGCGGCATGTTCTATGATTTCAAAGTAGAACTAATAAATCTAGATTGAATCGAACAAGTTTAATTCATTTTTAATATTACATAGATTGATCTACCTGATGGTCAATTTGTCAAAATTTCATTCAATTCAACCGCAGGATATGTAATGGAGAAAAAGGTGTCCGAACCATCAGAGGACAGCATCACTATTGATATGGAATTAACATCTACTGCTTTTTAATGATTGTGCTTTCTTAATGGACTGCTTTCTCGTTCATAAAATATGTGGGGAAAAAACATCAGAAAAAGAATTTGTTTCGTTTAGAAATGGTGACTTGCCATTCTCTATGTCACAGTTGTAAATCAATAAATATTCCATCTCATATTATTTTGTGACTCTGTATGAATAAAGAAGAAATGTACATGTTTTCATGTACATCGAATTTTGTTCGGCGTGACGGCGTGGATGTGGCTTACTTACGGCCCTTGTGTAGTTGCAGTTGCAAAGTCATTTAAATGAAGGTCCATGCCTACTCATGCACACCCTCAGGCAACATCGATACTGTATGATTTCTCAACGCTTGAGGATATTTATGTGAGAGTATGAGAATGTACATGTCAAGGTATGGATCTTCATTTAAACCACGGAAAAGTGCAACGGCAATTACACTCGAATCCTAACTAACTCATACCTGCATCCTGTCGATAATGATCAGTTTCTCAATTCGACTAAGTATTTTATACAACTATATAAGTTTAGAACATTCACAGTTAGAACTCAAATCAACTTCATATTTTCTACTTCTCTTTGTCTTGTTGTAATTTTGACGCGAAGATTATGCTTTCATAGTTTTCAATCGTGTAGAATTTTCCCTTTTCTTCTTTTACATGCAAATGTAGAGCCCTGATGAGTATTCAATATTTCAATAAATAACATGAAACCATTCGGCAAAATTAACTCGGCATTTCTTTATTAATCTTTTTGATTAAGCATATTCACATTTATTGAGCGTATTTCGACAGGAAATTTATGACTTAAAAGCAACAAATGAGATTAGCAGATTGAACTTGTCTTTTCGTCAAATGATAGTTTGATCTGTTTTCCAATTGATTTCAGCTCACTCACAGGGGCACATCCTCTTAGAAGTAGTCAGAAAGTCTTATGATCGTTGTTTGATTGCGTGACTGGATTAGGCAGAGGAGGAATCATTCGCAAGGTTGCTCTAGATGTTCTTGGGAAATGTTTCTTTCCATCAAGCTTGACATTATATGGTAGGAAAATATTACTAATACAGCAGAAATCATGCAATTTGCTAGTCGTCATGATTTCCAGAGGTTTTAATATTATTTAAGGGAAAATACTGCAGATTCTTAATAAGTTCTATTTATTATAGATGTCATATCTGACCATGATTCATCTAAAAGTGTAATTAAACATCAAGTTCCATTCACATTAATAATGATGACTCATAAGAAATCATTTATCATAGTACAAATAATAGAGATATGACAAATGATCATTACTGCATAATGTGAAATAATAGTACCACTTATTTCACTTGTTGTAGTTTCATTATTCTGTGATGCATCTTTTATTTCATTCATTATCAATTCTCGGATATGCTTTCAGTCAAGCATAAATATATTAAATTGATTAAAAAGCTGCATAAGTTTACACTTTTATCGATATATCTCTGTATCAATCGATAGTATAAATGATAAAATGAAGTTGTTCTATAATTTAGAAAAATCACTTGAAGATATTCTGAAAGTTTACTATATTTATAGGATTACTTGAACACAAGCCACATTACGATTAGAATATAAGTTGTTCGTTATTGTGGTAGAAGTGATTCTGTCATGGCCCCTTTTAAAAACTCAAAATGAGAATTATGAAAGTCTTTCATAAATATGCTCGTTACATAGTCACTCGTTTCCTCTTACATACCGTCAGCAAATTAGAAACTATCGAAATATAATAGACACTGATGAAATCTATATCTACGTATTTGAAGATAAATTCAGACGCTTTAAGTTTCAACATGTATAATATGTTGATATTAAATACTACACCAGCGAATCAACTCAATAATCGATGAAACTCATCGAAAGTTACGCGCTGTTTGACTATCGAATCATACTCAATTCATAATGCTAATAATCATTGCTTTTCAAATGTCTAGCTATATTTAGATAAAACCGCGTCACATGAAAAATGGAACTTCTTGCAATTCGAGAAGCAAGTCATCACCAGTGACTCAGCTTTCATTTCTTATCTTTTACGTGTCAGAAGGTATGACAAATCGTTGAGTGTCAAAAAACTTACTGCGCTGACAGATATGTATTATGATGACAATATTCAATGTGATTTATATATATTTTTTGTGACATCTAAGGTGATCTAAACCTTCTGACAGAAAAAAAAAACGTTGAAAGGCACAAAAAAGGAGAAATCTGTTCCTTTTGTCTGCCTATGAACAGCGTTTGATTCTCATGTCGAACAAACTTCTAATGAGAAGGATGTGCGTATGAAGCATCTAACTATTCTCGTCAACCGACCAATATTCCACACTCATACCCTCATCAATGCACCCATACTGTGTTGTATAAAGCATCAAAAGTTTTCCGATCATGGTCCGAATAAATAGTTTAGAATTTATATCTTTTTATACACGTTCACACGCTGATCCTCAAAAGAAGAGGATTGTACAATTACAGACGCATGAGATATGTTGATAGTGCTCTTCGTGTATTCTAATCATAGAAAGCGAATGCGATCGCCTACTGAGGAATGAAGTCCAAGTAAAATTTGCCACGGAAACGGACGCAAAGTAACATCGATATTCAGCTCATGTGTATTGTGTGTTCTTTCGTGTGTTAATTGTATTGTTCGTCGATCGCAATCAATTACTAATTCAAATGTATCATCTGTGTTAATGTCATCTCTACATGCCACTTGCTTATCTTCCTGAGCATCATTACAAGTTACATTCCAGTTTGTAGTCCAGCCGTAAGTTCTTGGAGTACTCCAAAAAGTTTCCTGTATTTGGGACGTTTTATCGATGATCCCGGAAAACTCCCAATTTCGTGAATTAAGTTGTTCGAACTTGAAACGAAGTTGTTGCTGTCCCCGAGAATATTCACTTGCACCACGCGCCGATCCATGACTAGCGTGCTGACCGTGAACAATGATCTGACCATTGTCATCGATTCTAGTGCTGCCAATCGATTGTGTTGAAAAATATCGTTTCATGCTCGTTCGCTGATAATAATCTTTGAGATGAAAGATACTGCATCATCTTGTAGAATTTCGATGCTATCAGGTGTAGCAAAATCTCTCTTCAATTCGCCGAGCTTTTCAACCCATCGACACAAATCTGTCTCGACAAAGTCATCCTCTTCACGAGCTGTTCTCATCTTTCGAGTGAGAGAGCCCAATACATCTTTCAGGGTCTTTGTATGACTATCAATATTCAACAGCTGGCTCCTAACACCATAGGCTATCTGAAGAATTTTATCGATCGATGTTCGTTCCCATTCATCAACTTGCTTTGAGAGATGATGAACTCGGGAGTTAGTCATGCATTCGGTTAAATTCTGATGCAGTTGATCATGCTCGAGAATACTTTCATTCTTTTGCATCGCAAGTGCCTGCCGATGTTCGACCACATGACGCGTGCAAAAATCTCCGGTGCATCCGTGACATGTAAAAATACCTGTTGCCTTACTACACATGGCGCAAAACGACTTTGTTTTTGTTGTGGACACCATGTGATTGTGGTTATGATGTTATGTGAATACGTTGATAGGACAAATTAAACGGAAAAGAATGAACAACTACAAGGAGTAACGAACAATGAACTTACATATGCTATTTTTCTTTATCGGGAACACAATGACTAAGTGATTGGTTCTCTTTTTCAGAGAAGAGAACGAATTCATAATAACGGTTCTGAATGTGTTCTATGTGAGGTGCCGTTATTTTGCATGAATGGGAGTGTTTCAGAAGAAAAACGGCACTCTATACTCAAGTTGTTACAAGTAAGATAAGTTGAAATGAATCTGCCGCAAAAACTTACCTCTTTTCTAACAGTGATACTCTCTCTATAAATTGGTGTGTGAATACGTGTTTGTTATGTATATCGTCTTCTTTCAATTTCAAACAATGATCCGATATTTTTAACTGTTGAGAGAAGATTTTCAAAACGTTTCAGATATTATTCGAACTTTATATTTCTATTCATCATGAATTCGTAGTGTATAAGTATTGATCCACTTTTCACTGAAATCAACACATACATCCACAAAGTAAGCTGCATGTGCACACCGACTCAAAAAAAAGTCAACAAAAGAAGTATGCCCATATTCATCGTTAATACAACGCGCCGTTTACTTTCATCACCGAAATATCCATCTATTCACCATATTATATTGTCCTTCCAGAACGACTTTATAGAACTTCGACGGATACTCTTGTACATCAACAATGATCATTCGTTTTTCTATAGGTACTGTTGTAATTAAGTGATAGGTGTCAGAAATACCATCTTTAAATAGATTTGTCGTTGATAACCATACTTTCACATTTCCTGCAGGATCTAAAACCGTCCAACTAATATTTAAGTTGGCACCATTTAACGTGACATTCGGTTTTATCAATGATACTTTTCCTATCAATGGAATTCCATCTAATTCTCGTTTGGATTCAATCGGAATGTTAATATCAATCCATCTTGCCATTGTTGGATATATATCAACTATGGCAGGCTGAAAATCATGAAAATAAGCATTCATATGTTGACTATTTGTTATTATCCAAGTTGTTCGTTCTCTATCAGATTGATAACCATGGTTTTTGCCTGTTATAGGATCTCTACCATGATCTGTTGTAACAATGAAGAGCCAATCTTCTTGATTAAATTTCATTCGATAATTGATAGCTTCCCAAATTTGTCCTATCTGATAGTCAACATGCTTGATTGCTTGATTGAATTGTTCGCTATCTCCATATTTATGTCCTACATCATCTGTATATTGTAAATATACCCATGAAAGATCAGGTCCGTACATTTTAATACATGCTACAGTTTCTTTAGTCACACGTTCATCAACATCAAAGATATAATGATCATCTGGATCATGAGGATAAGTTACATTGTCGAGTTCATATCCGTCGAATTTGTAATCGAATATTAAATTACCTGCTTTAGGTAAACTTTCACCAATGAGTTTGATACGATTGTCTATCCATGTTGAGAAGATGGCCATCTTTTTATTTGAAAATTGTTCTTTGAAAAGTCGAAAAATATTTTTGTAATGGTAATTCGGAGACTCTATACTGTTATCGTATACATTATGTTTATTAGCCCATGTACCAGTGAGTAGATTCATGTAGTTCGGAGCTGAAACAGTAGGCGTTTCTGAATATGTACCGTTTTCACCTCCCACATAAGCTCTCGTAAAACTTCCAATATCTTGAATCTTTTTCATGTTTGGAATTGAGATGTTTTCTATGATATTTGATGGAACACCATCCACAATTATGAACATAACTTTTCGTGGCATCGAAAATTTCATTTCAGATCTTAATCGATTTCTCGCCATGATGATTGTTAATGTGATTAGACCACCAATGAACAGTAGGATTGTAATCGCTAGAGTAAATAGTGAAATACATTTTCTATTCATGAATACAGAAAAAGGTTTCTTGTCTCTCGGGAAATTCTTTTTCCAAATAATCTTGCAATGAAATAATTTGATCTATACCCAAATTTGTATGCGATTGACACCGTGAAAATTGACTATAATCTAAAAAGAAAGTTGTTCTCTTTGGAACAATAATGTGAGCAATCGAGAAGAAACGACATTAACACTATATGAAATCAATTATTAGGCTGTAGAAACAGATAAAAATATGCCATCAAAACGTCAAACAACACATACAAAAGAAAGGTCAGCCACCAGGGAGAAGAGAAAAGTATGACTAAGGCTAGTATTATATATCGGAAGAATTGCGTTCTCTCGATTTGAGACATTCTATGCAAACCCAGCAAAATTCTCGTGGAAGAACAATGTGTGTATATGGGCGGATCACAGTCTTTTTTATCAGTTTGTCGATAGATTTCTAAAAGTGTCCGTGTCAAACAAAAAATAATGTCCTGTCTTTTTGAAGAAACTCAACGGTACTGTAAATGCACCATAAAAATATGGTCATCAATTATAATAAAACTGCAATCTATTTTCTCTCTAATTCATTTTAGGTAGAATTGCTTGTGAATTCGTCATATTAGTTGTATATGAACGATATTTATCTCTGAAATCATTAGTATTTCATTTTTTCTGTAGCTAATGCTTTCAACCAACAGTAATCAACTGGGGTGCTTTTCTTTCCTGCGGATGGTTTCTAATGTCTGAACAGCTCAGAAAAGGTTACTTCATAGATTTGGTATCTCAAACTTATGAAAACAAAATGTTAGATATGTATCATGTTTTGTCATTATTCTTGTAGATTTCTTGCTCAGATACAAGAAACAGTCATTGGATTACAGAAAATGCATACATACTTCGCAATCAATAAGAAAACATTGAAAGAGAGACAGTGAGCAACAGCAGAGTTTTGAATATGAGTATCTAAGCGTAACTTCGGCTATAATTTAGAAGTTAAGAATAAAGTTTGCCTAAATGCATGAAAGTATGAAGAGATCAGACAGGTGAAGAATTTTTCTTTTGTTAAATGATGACACCCATCAAGTAGAAACACAGGAAGTCCACGAAAAATTGTATTTGCCAACCGCCGCACCAAACATCGCATTCTACTGAGTAGTTCAGCATTGGCTCTTTTAAACATATCCTTTGCTTGCTTCCTTTCAATGAAAGTTGATAGTATGTGAGAGGAATTTCCTCTAGATCAAAACGGATAGTGATGATAATAATCCACATGAAATACTTGTGTAAAGGAACATTATGTTCTAACTAGTATGTTATTACTTATGTTTGTAGAGAAAATGACATTTCGACAGTGTTTATAATAGCGTCTAGCAATGATTCACTTCTTTACTGTACTTACCTAAAGCTTCTGTGAGTCAGATTGGATTGTAGATAGTAGATCCAACGATCACTCAGTCAACTGCAATTTTTTCCGATAGATAATTAAGCCTGATGTGGCAGTGTAAGTATTTCCTATTATTAACTATGCTTTTATGTCGTAAACGACATTCAAGTCGATTTCAAATAATATATGGTTTTTCATTATAAAATGAACAAATCACAGAGAAAATACTATGTTTCAAGGTTGCGCAATATTTCTTCTAATGCAAATAAATATAAGGAACAACTTTTTCGTGACTCTATTGTTGTAATTATTGATCAACTAGAAGAGTTTAAGTGAGATGTGTTGTTGAGTATAAAATATTTTTAATAAATTTACAACATGATTGATGTGATCGTTAAGCATTACATTTATGCCATTATTAGCGAATTTAACTCATCTTTTCTCATGTTAATTTCTCCATGTAATCATCAGAAGTCCTCAGTCTCGGGAGTTTTGATGAGAGCTGAATTCAATTGTGGTTAATGAACAATCAAAGCAAAATTACACTATTTATTGAGTGTGACACTGGCCGAATCAACGATGCATGACTCTTTCATGAAGCAATGCGACTATGAGTGGATACAATCTGTTCTAAATTTGGAAAAGAAATGAAGATTCTCTGTTTTTTGCTTCATTTATGTAATCATATACAATCTACATCGTTGTTTATTTTCATAATCAGTTTCAATTGCAAATGATGATAAGAATAAAAGAAATTGAATTGTAGTTCATCTCTTTTTTTTTGTTTTCGTGTCCTCTGTATGTTTATTTTTTCATCGAAACAGAATAATTCCTTTGCGAGAAGTTAACGAATATAACTTGACAGCGCTCAAATTCTTTTGTTTTTCTGAAAGATTTGACCATTTTACAACACTTTAAAAAACGATTAACATATCATAATCCATATTTATTCCACATAACTTTTCAATTAAAAAGAAGAATTAATATTTGCATCACTCATTTGTTTTATCATCATGTAAATCATCTAGTGCTTCATCTCCTTCGGCAACATCCATTAAACTTAATAATTCCAATTGTCCTTGTCCACGTGTTTCACTACTCAATAAATCATCGAGCTCTCGAAATACTCCTGGATCAATCGAACAGATTAATTGCATTGATGAACCAAGAAATTCTTCATCATTAATCTGTGGTATTGTTGATAATTTATTCATTTTTTCTTTGAATTTTTTCGCCTCTTTAGCTAGACAAACAAGTTTCATGATATTAAAACAAGTGAAAGAAAAAAAGTATTTTTCTTTTGTCATACCTGGGATAGTTAATTGTACACGCATTTGTGCTTGTTGAATTGGAATATTATTCGATTCTTTTAATTGACGAATGACATCAAGTGTCTGAAAATACGTTCGATAATAAATTTACAAAATATCAAAGAAATATTTCAACCTGTTGTTTAGCGTTCCGATGAGGATTAACACTAAAATGAATGTCTCTCATGGCCTGTTCAATCATCGATATAGTATAGGGACGTTTTGTTTCCGGATTAATACATTTGCCACTGACAAGTGATGCAATTTCTTTAAATGTATTTTCTAGATGTTGAGAACGTTCTTTATCAGATACTTGTAATTCGCCTTTTTCTAAAATCTATTGAAACGAAAGAAATAAAATGAATTTCTTAGATTACATGGAAAATAAACTATTACTTCAAGACAAATTTTAGTCTGATCATCCGTATTGAATGAACTGATTAAATCTTCTTTTTTTGCTGCTTGACCTTTGGATACATTCGAAAAAACTGTATGAGTTTGAAGAACTTCATCAAGATCTTTTTCTCTAAAAAAAATATATATATATATATTACCTTTATCGAGCAAGAAATGAAAATAACATAACGTACTCTTTATTTCTCCATGAAACGACTTTATTTCGATAACAGGCAATTTCAAAACGTTTCCCACCCTTTTTCAATCGCACAGTAGCTATATTGGTTAGACGTATTTGATTTGTAGGTGTAAAAATTTTCGATGCCATGAGTTGATTCTACGGAAGATAACAGATTTCAAAATTCTTCTTTATGATATTATTTCAATAGATTGCATTAGTTGAAATGAATCGGAAGAAATGTTGATTTTTATATCAATAATGGGCACGATGACGTGATGATCATCATTTAGTCAACAAAAATTTCTTACTAGAATCTACCAGCTGAATAAGTAATCTGCAGATGTCGTCGTTAGTTTGAACCAATACATACACAGCACTAGTAGTAATTGATCGTGGACATTGACTATAATGCTTTGGTATTCATATTTCAAATGGAAAAATATTGTTTTATCTGCAGAAGTTGCTATTGTATCATTGATGTTTAATTTTTTTTGAAAATTTCCAATAAAATATAACTATCGTGCTTGCAGAAAAGAAATTGATTCATACATACTAATTAATGGATGAAACGCAATGTACAACGAATGTGCCATCAATATGAAGAATCGTAATTGGTAATTACAGCATACATGATCCAGCATAGCATTCAACATTCTCCATGTTGTGATTTGATTGTCAAGTAGAGTTAATCGAAAAAAACACTAGTCTGAGTTCTAAGAGTACCATCAGTTACGATGGCTTATCTTTGTTTAACTAACACAGAATATAAATATTGTATGTAGCTGATTTTGACTGATGGCTTATCATTTACTTATCAAAACTGTCGACCAAATACTTGCTTTTTTCGGCTTGATATTACTAATCCATGTTTCACTTTGCATTAAATTATGATACCAATTTTATTTATTCATTTATTTATTTTTCATAGACATTGTTAGCATAGCAACTTCTTCCAACAAATGGAAAAGAAATTTTGACGCGTCAATAGAATTTCGAAATGCTACTAGAGTTTATAGCATATGATGCGTTTGTTCAGAACTTGAAATGATTTTTCTGTAATATACAACTAACGTTCTACTACACAAGCATTACATTGATTGATTTAAAGCGTCAGTTCATGTTTAAAGTTAACTTCTAAGAGAAACATGTATCAAGTCGCACTCAGGTAAAACTAGTGACTCTGATATTTATAGTTTAATCATAGAAGTCATATTTTTACAATGTTAGCGAATCACTTCGATGATAAGTTTCTACGTTAAAATTTGTTCTGTTTTGTAAATGATTCAGTGACGAAAATTCATCATCTTTCAGATTGAACTGTCTCTTTCGGTTTTCAATTGAAACAATGCAACAACAGGAAAATGATCGGAAGAATAATTTCCAGATCGAATATCGACGACAGCTACGAATCGAGGTTCTAAATGTTTACTTCTATCTATAGAATTTTTATACAAAATCCAATCGACATGAAATCGATGTTGAGACCATAGTGAAATCATAGCAGATAAACTTATCATTCTACGAGATTTCCATAATTCTTTCAAAATATCGATATAAGATGAAAGTTGTTTTGGTATCTCGTATGGCAACTTGATACCTGACCCATGAAAAGTAAATAGTATTGCTTGAATAAGTTGAAATCCATAAGTATTGACTAGTGGTCCCATCCAACAATGAAACGTTGATGAAAATGAATTTGATAAACAACTCGATGGCTGAGCTTTGCACATCGTCCACGTATCATATAGAAAGTCAGATGACGTCAGTGCTTTGTATGAAGCTTGATTTGGAACACTATTAAAATCCCCAAATAAAAGAATTACAGCTGATGGATATTTTATCTGCCATTGTTCTATGGTTGATCGAACAATTTTCACTTGTTCTTGACGTGCTTGTTCACTTCTGACATCTAGATGAGTGTTAAAAACAAGAATATTCATTGAGTCATCGTCGTTTTTTAATTGAAAACGTGCAATATTTAATGTTCGTGCTCCACTACTATTCCAATCTTTGCTTCCAATAATACGCGGTGATTTTGATAACCATATATAGTCTTGTTCGACTAGTTTTAACACTTCGTTGTTATACAAAATAGCAACTTGAAAATCCATACGTGATGATGGATCGTCAAGATTTCTATCGATACCACCAGGTTGATAACCGATATGCTGATAATGTGTTGATAAGTGTGAGCGCCAATGAAGAAGCTGACCAGCAAATGGTTCTTGTACACTTATAATAGATGGTTGCCATTTTTCAACAGTTTCTGTTAAACGATAGATTCTCTTCGTAAAGTGATTATTTGGGTCGTGTTCTACTCCATCGAAACGGATATTAAATGTCATAACAGACAATAAATTCTGTTTGATAACTAGATATTTCTGTAGTAGAATAGAATCGTCTTGTTCGGTATAACGTGGAAAAGTGAATAGAAAAACTATGAACAATGGAATTACTATTGAAAATAAAATGAAGAATAGTTGCACCATGGCCAACTAAACCACTATTGTACAAAGACACTTTGATTCACTATTGAATACTGCGAGACATTGCTTTGAATAAATTAGTAGATTGGTTAGATCGTATCATCTACAAGTTAGATTTGTTGAAATATCAATCAAACGGATGGCTTAACTATAATCTTGAGAAAACAACCTTTCCCCAGTTTGGTTTTAGCGGCAATCGGGGACAACATTAAAAACTTTTGAATCCGCTGAAATCATTTTATCCTATACCTATAGGTGTTAAACTGTGTTATTGTTTTCATTCAAAATGAATGCAAGTCAAATTCCTCAGCATCGCAAGGAAACTTAATGTATACGACAGTTAACAGAACATTTTCTAGTTTCGTCTGATTGTTAAGATTAGGGTCAATTTGAGTGTCATTCAATATTTCTGGGAAGAAGATTGTAGATCTAGAACTTATGAGAAATTGAATCGTTTTCTAAATAAATAAATTTTGCTAAATCTTTTGTACATACGTAGCAACATAGTGCAGAAATAATATCAAGTGTCAACGTGTCCAAAACTATTCAAAAGAGAAAATCTTATAGTATTATTGGCAAGAATTTTTTGCTAGAATTTTTCGAACATTTTATAAGATAACAATTAAGATTACTGAAAATCAATATGGTTTTTCGAAAGTAAGTTATTTCATATTTATATGACTTTCTCATCTTTTAGCAAAAATAAATAGCGACGATTTTGTCAATAATTTTTTCGAGTGAAATTCTATGCATGTTGCAATGCATTTTCTTTTGAATAAGTGAAATTCGTGTATGAGATTATTCAATATCAGTTGTAACTTTTGTTAGATCGGCATTTAATGTCAAATTTATTTTGAATTGTACTATGTTATACAGTGAAAAATATTTTATTGCGGGCAGCAAATACCAGGTAACCACATTATTTTTCATTATGAGTCTTTCACTGTGTGGAATATTACGATGGAGGAAGATTTTTTTTATTGGAACGGGAATATAGGATCGAGCACAAAAGATTCTTTTAGTTGCGAACGGAAACTGGAAAAACCTGATGGGACAGGACTAAAAGTTTCATTTTTTTTCACTGTGATTACTAATTTTTTGTGTATTATTTATAATACTTGCATGAGTACACGTCGTATCTCTTATTGGATTAAATCATTCATAAAACTCTGCTATAGTCCTCTAGCATACAAGATAAAGAAATGAAGTAGAATCTGAGAATTTCCATCAATAAGAAAGAACATTTAAACACAATCAAAAACCATTAGTTGAAACATTCCCATAGTCAAAGATAAGGAGCAAACACGAGAGTTCGATGGTGTCGCTATAAAGCATGCAACAATTACAAGTCTAGGAACGTGTCAACAGTCCTTCTCGCAACTGCCATAGGTTTTTGATAGAAGGAATGGTTTCAAAAAGTTGATTTACTATTTATAATTGAAAGTTTTATTTGAATTACGGCACTTTAGTTTTTGGGAGTTATCCACATGTCCGCTCAAATGAGACATCCTCACTTACTGAAAAACTCGATCGATATATCTGTGATGCTGGAAAATCCAATCATATATAAACTAACTATAGCTGTTGGAAATCGGTTTATGTGTGTTTATTGAGATGAGTATGCATGGGTAGCTAACTTCTAAATTCAGATGACACGAACATCTATTTGGGTGAATGCTTTGTTCAAATATCCTCGGTAATATGTGGCCTTTTTAAGTTTAATGCGTACGTTTGCTGATGGTCCTACAAAAAATAAATGAACAAAAATGATGGATAACAAAAAACTCAAAAACGTGTGCATTATTCAAGAAGAGTGTTCAGAATAGATGATATTATACTGCAAGTGCTGATTGAAATGAAAAATATAAATAGAAGACGTGATCATGCGTGTCATACTGCCAATAGAAAATACGAACAAGAAACAAGATGCTCAAGATTTAATAAAGAAAGCCGAGGCGTTGGATAAAATAATATTTGTTGCTATTTTTTGATTGATATCTAGGCAAATGGTATTAAACTTGTGCAGTTAGAGTGTCAAGTTACTAAAAGTACATATCCGTATCAAACAAAATATAGGGTTCCGAAATACAGCTACATGATAGGAAATTATGATAAGGTAGAAAAGAAAAATATGAAGATTCAATAATTAAATCAATAGAAAGAAGAACGATTATGATATGATTTTGGTTCGCACTGCTTAGAGTTTCATCATAGAGTAAAGAATGGATAACACTTAAAAAGTTACATATGCAATGAAGTAAGAAAAACAAGAATCTGCCAAAAGTGAACAGTACCAACAGTATTAGAAGATCACAAAATGGCATGCTATTTGTTCTCGTACGTTTGGCTTGGCTCACTTGAGATCATCGAAAAAGGGATGAATTGTGAATCCAAAAAACATGAAAAAATAAAAGGAAAAAACCATCGTTTTTTCTCAACACACAGTAAAGAAGATAACTGAATGCCTCTGAACGATGACAGAAGATTTTCTTAATGATGACTGTATTGCTATTTATATGTTTAATCTCTTGCCGTCCGACTTTTAAATTAATGAGGCTTTTTCACGCTCGTTGATCCTTGTCTCAGAAATAATTTAGCTAGGCAACGCAGAATGGAGATTAAATATACCCAGGTCAAAAAATCAGACATTAAGTCTTGTACGATCAAATGAAATCGTACCAAAAACCGTGGTCTCATATATCTTACATCAATTTGTAAAGTAAGATTCTTGTAAGATCTTACTGTCACATAAGATTTTCTATAATCTTATAATCAGGTTTCACAGAAGAACAAGATCTGTCAATAATTTTCGAGTAAGATTTGATGTCGAATTCTGAGATCACGATTTTGTGTACGATTTTTCGTCTGATCTTATATGATCGTGTAAGATCCGACAAAAAATCGTACAAAAATCGTAGTCCCTGAGATCTTGTATCAGATTACACAATCAGATTCTTGAAAGATTTCACCCATATTCCATGATCTTGTATGTATTTCATAAGATCTTGTCTCAGATTTTTCGACCTGGGGGGCCACAAAATAATTGCAGCAATTCCCAGGTCGAAAAATCTGACACAAGATCTTATGAAATACATACAAGATCTTGGAAGCTGGGCGAAATCTTTCAAGAATCTGACAAAAAATCGTCGTCTCTGAGGTCTTGCATATGATCGCACAGTAAGATTCTTCAAAGATCTTATTAATGTGTAAGATCTTTCAAGAATCTGATTATGTGATCTGATACAAGATCTTGGAGACTACGATTTTCGTACGACTTTTTTCGGATCTTAAACGATCATATAAGATCAGATGCAGAATCTTATCAGATCTTAACATCTGGTTGTTTTCCCTGGGAATATAGGGCTACTGGTCTATAGTCACATATAATCAGGTCAGGTATGAAAATAATGAGCTCGCCATCTTTCAATATCCCGAAAAGACGATCTTGGAAATAAGTTCATGAATGTAGAAGTGAACAAAAATTGAAAAACAATGTTGGATAACGAAGGATGAAGAATAGATTCTGCGATAATTATAGATGCATAAAAACAACGATGCCAAGTATCATCCTCGATAATCATGAGTACATATTGTGAAAGCAAGGATCAAACTATAAAAGTGAAAATTACATCCCATTTCCGACTCTCATATACGAATATTTAAAAGATTCTAAAGGAATTGTTATTATAGAACATGGTTTACGTTAATCATCGACTTTACTTTGAAAAGTTCGTTTCTACATAATTCATTTGACTTTAATAGATTGAAGTATATTGTTTTCGTTTACTTGGTAATGGACAACTAGATTTTCTATACGAGAATATTTTTATTTCCAGTTTTTACATTGACTTTCAAGCCATGCATCTTGATTTCCTTTTTGTATATTTGTTCTGAATATCTAGATTTTATGAAAACTAAAGTATGTAGAAAACAACAATTCGACTAGAGTACGCTGGGGCAAATCAATTACATTTTTCAAAACTTTGTCTTTTTTCTTTAATAACTTTTTTATTTCTCATCAGATGAAAAAATTTCCGCTACCGACAATGTAGAGAAAAGAGTTTTCTATCCAGCTGTATGCTCAGTTTTTCAAAATGTTTCTCGGGCACGGATCGGCAGCGGGTTTTCAGAACCCACCCTCGGCAATAATTGATT
>OENT01000459.1:0-10385 GCA_900239685.1 Rotaria macrura | reverse complement strand
AATCAATTATTGCCGAGGGTGGGTTCTGAAAACCCGCTGCCGATCCGTGCCCGAGAAACATTTTGAAAAACTGAGCATACAGCTGGATAGAAAACTCTTTTCTCTACATTGTCGGTAGCGGAAATTTTTTCATCTGATGAGAAATAAAAAAGTTATTAAAGAAAAAAGACAAAGTTTTGAAAAATGTAATTGATTTGCCCCAGCTTACTCTATGTCTTTACACTCGATCCTTTTGTTTATCCAATTAAGATATGCAACTAATTGTGCCCTTTTTCTGATCTTCTGATTCTTGAGAATATTTTTGAGTTTCATCAGTAGAATTCGCATTGAATCCCTTACACGAAAAGTAAATGTTCACGAAAGAAACAATAAATAAAGATGATATGAGTCGAAGAATTTTTACTTTTTTTTTGATGCAGTACATCAATAGAAAAAGCTTTACCTATACTTAGATTGAGATCGAACAAAAAATCAATGTGTAAAGAATACTATTTTATTGAATAATATCACAATGATGTGTATCAGTCAGCTGAGTGCCATGGCGTAGATTATTTTCATAAATTTTCTAATAGAATTATCATATCGATCTGAGAGAGCAAATAACAACTATTGATTATACGATAGATCAGTGTAAAAAATTCTTTCAACAGCTTAATTTGTATTAGTCGGATCTAATGAAATCATTGATATTGATGATTGATGGTCTAAAATAAATAACACGACGAGAAAAAAAAAGAAGATACATTGTAATACATAAAGACATCAATATGATAGAAATTCTAGCACTAATTTAAACCAGAAGCTATGGATGTGAGTTTATATCAACAATTGACTTTCAACTAGTACACTTATAGCCACATGCACACCTTTTGTTTATACAAAAATATGAATAGCAATAAGTGAAATCAAAGGAAACATAATAGCGATTAATTATTGAATTAGAACCTTCAGGGAAAAGCAAAGAAAAAGTCAAGAGTACATAAAAACTACAGTATTCTTATGCAACAGATTGAAATCATGTTTCAGTAGAATTTTTTGTCTTTAAAATATTTCCTCTCTATAAAATACTAGTAAGTTACCATATAGAACTGATTTACAATGAATTTTGAAATCGTTGTCAAATGTTGGAATACTCCTTCTATGTTCCGATGATTTCCTGTGTTTTCCTAGAGAATACGGCGTGTGTTCCGCGTCTATCTTGCAGTATCCGATGGTAAGAACGATCAGCCTGAGACTTAGTAGTGACTGTAATAAATCGCAGAGAATTGAATTGAAATACACAAAGACGCTCGATTGCATTTGATCACCTTATGTTGATGTTAGCTGGATCAAAAACACTACTAGTATTCCGCTGCTGTTCACTGACTTCTAAAGAATAACTCATTGTGCACTATGAGCTGAATGTCGTTTGCAGATTAGAGACGGTAGTAAGATAAAGAAAACAATAAAATATTCCAGGACTCCTACTCATGCTGTTCTATTCTATTTAAATATTCTAATTGTATCGACCACCGATGTCGGAAATCGTTTTTCTCAACCCATGGATGAACTCAGCCAGTTAATTCATCTGTGGA
Source organism: Rotaria macrura (assembly GCA_900239685.1). Classification (NCBI taxonomy): domain Eukaryota; kingdom Metazoa; phylum Rotifera; class Eurotatoria; order Philodinida; family Philodinidae; genus Rotaria; species Rotaria macrura. Next base: position 8,811 of record OENT01000459.1, on the reverse strand, counting down.
TGGGATACATTATACTGTAAGTGATCGTTCCATAAGTTATGAAATAAGAATATAAAGAGCTTCCTACAACATCACTTGAAACAATAAACAGATATTTCCTACGCAACTGAAGCAATTTCTGTGATTTTGTAATGCGGTAGTGACTTTGTTTAGCTTTTATTTAGTTTACTTTCAGGTATATGTTTGGGTCTACAAACGTACGGAAAACAATCGTCCATTTCAATTCTCGTACAATCATTAAATTGACATTGTTCATCGCAGATGAAAAGGAAAGGATTAGGAGAACACTGAATTAAAAAGACTGGCAAGACTTCTATGGAACTATTAGTTCTGCAGAGAATATTAAAGAGCTGAAAAGCTTTATGAATTAAAGAAAAAAAATCAAATTAAACAACAATTCTAATGCCGGGCGAAATCGATAGTAACAAAATATGATTGATCACATATGCCGTATCGTCGTAACATATTCATTGAACTAGCCTCTTTATAAATCATTTTTTTTAATATAAACATTTTCATGAGTTAACCAAAGAGTGGTTGTTGGGTTCACGGACAAAATTCATCGTATCGACTATCGATTGGGTAAATCGACATAGAATTGAATAAAATCAATCAATGCTTTTGTTAAGTTCTTTATTTTTCTTTTTCGATCAAGAATGCTGCTTAACTTTGATTGGATCATTGAGTTCAGCCAAATTGCAATACTTTTTTTAATTTTCTAATACGTAAAAATAAAATATCGAGATTTGTTGAGCGTGGATGGTGTGCGATGATGATCTTCTACTTCTCCTCGCCCACACCCACATTCATCAACAACTGTGAATCATTCCATTTAATCCATTTACAACAGCGATATAACTGTGTAGTGCATTTAAGAAGTTTCTTTTATTCTGTCAAAAATATTGTATCTAAACTCAAAATAGTAAATTAAAAACACACACAATTACTCGAATGTATGAACATTTTGCTAAAATTTTTATTTCTTGAACTGTTTAAAGTGATTAAAAGCAAAGGCATTAAGTTTTTAATGAAGAATCAAACTTGACTGTTTCTTCCGTGATAAAATCTTCTGTACCCCATTTGACTAAACCGATGTATCTCAGTGTCATTACACTTTGTTCAACGTCCATCGGTAGACCCGATATAGTACCGATGAAAACTGTTTTTGCCTCTTTCGAACAGAAGCATTTTTTGAGAAGACGTGTCAAAACACTCCCACGGAATGGAATTACTTTCGATTCATCAGCTGCAGCACGTATACAGTCTTGTAAAGTGGCGAGACTGCGATTGATTGACGTGGAGTCCTTTATCTGATCACTGTTACTTTTGTGATACAGAGAATCTTGTTGTCCTTCATTGCCGGCTAAATCGACAAAAGTGATTGTAGAAAGAATTTCTCCATCCTGCAAGTTATCGGCAGCCATGCGCACACGAACTAAATAAATAAGATGAGATCGAGATGACTCTGCATTACGAGTAGTCGCTTGTGTTCGTCTTATTGCTATAGCGCGCTTAATAAGTGCATCGAGTTGAGAACTATTATCGCATGCATATTCCTTCGCTCCTCGAAGATGTACAACTCCGTGAATGTCATCACGAAAGTAAACAAGTGTCCTATCATTGTAAAGATCACAAATGTTGTCCTTTGAAACAATAAATCCTTTTGTTCCCGCTACGATTTCGACGGCTGAAATTCCTATTCGTACATCGTATTGTGAATTTTCAATAAGGTTAAATATATCTTTGGCGAATTGTTCAGCCACTCCGCTAATAGTATGGGATTTTCCCGTTGCAGTCTTCCCGTATAAGAAAATCGTGGAATCAACAGGTACCGTATCCTTTTGAGGAATCGACTGTGCAACGACATTCCGGATAACTCTGTAGACGTCCTGATTGGTAGAATACTTTCCGAAAACTTTATCTAAATGAAAAGTTGTGTGTTTAATTTCAATTTTTTGAAGACGTAAGTTGCCGGCATGCACAGTCACTGAATCATCGGTTGTAGTAGCACATTCGTACACATCGGTTCGAAGACTTTCATGTTCGAGAAATGGTCGAATCCTCGCACAAATTGTGAATCGATCGGATACATCGGCACGGACTGGAATTCGACTAATTGGTATAAAGCGCGAGATTTCTCTAATGAAAATATCACGATAAGTACTTCTTATTCTTGCTTTACTAGATAAAGCTGATGATCCTGCTATCAACACTTCTAGATTCTTTTTGGTGTTCACAGTTGAATTGATTTTTTTAGAGCAGTCTGCAGAAGCCACTCGCTTTTGTGCATTCATTGTACAATGGTATATTTTCTAAATTAAATAAAACTGTATGAAAGTATAAATGATAGTGTATGCTAATAAAAATTTAATCCTCCACAGTCCTGGACAATTTGATAAATGTTCATAATGCGAAATAATTTTGAAGAAGTATATTTCTCATCACGTTTCCTAACGAAATCTCTCAGTGGTATAGAATGCCTACTGTCTCATTTTCTTTTGTATCTGATTGAAAAATGTATTCTTATCTTCACCGTTCCATATTCTAGCAAGGCTTCTCTTGGCCGTAAAAAAGAAGAACATTAATCTGAACGAGGTGTCATCAATCTCTGCAAATGAAACCTGTAGTTGAGCTTGCTTAGTGATCTTTCCACAATGTATTGTCTACACGAAGTAACATGATCATAGATGCTTATGTCAGCTGTTTCAGTTAGTGTCGTAAATATTTTCAGTGCTGAGAATCCGAATGTGTTCTTTTTTTTAATACAATACAAACTTTAGATTTAATCATAACTTACACATTTAAGTATAAGATCAGATCTCAGACTGAGAATCTGCTTATTTCTTAAATGATCAAGATGCTTAAAAGTCATGAAAAATAATTTCAGATTCTATTAGGAAAACTCCAGTGAAATTTCAAAAAAATTCGGAACATCATTGGCCTCCGTAGCAACTGTCAACAAGGCAATATCAGATATCTATATAGCTTCATCTCCATTCAGCTTTGAATTGACGCACCTAACTTAAAAACAAGATGTCGGTCTTGAGTGTCATCGAGGAAAAGAATGTGATAGTGAATATTTCATTTTCCACTTTAGTTTCTTTCATTTTTTCAATGATAAGTGGTAGGGAGCTGAGGAAAAAGTGTATCTCCTCATTGGATTAGTCCACGCGTACGAGAAGTCACATCAAAATTGGGAATGGGGGAAAAAAGCAACAGTATTCACATCAGTAAATGAATGCTTAATATTGATACTTTTTATGAGGATCAAGATACATCAAAAGAAGCGGTAGGGGTTAAACTATTGAACACTGCTGTCATCAGCTTTCAGACAAACAGAACGCTAGAATTTGTTTTTCGTTTTGCCGTACCTATTAACATCTGTTGAATCAAGAGCTGTGTCAGTTCATGTTTGATAAGCAATGCAGTTCATATAACATAGATAGAGGTAAAGGACGATGGCAGAACACACGAGAAAGTGATGTTTTAATTTTTGCTGTACTAGTACAGGACGCAAGAATTGTCGGTATCCAAGAGGTTAAGCGACTGATTATTAGTCGAAAGTCTTCCTTACGTCAATGAATTCTTCTTGAAGATTTATGAAATATTGGATAAATTTTCTTCTAGATCGAGACGAAAACTGTGATACCAGAACGAATATTAGTGACTCACCGTTTCAATAGATTGTCGATTACTACATCGCCACTGAAGAATGCACTTGCATACGTCCTACTCTTACAGTAATGACTTCTATCAAGATTTCATTCATTCCTTGTTTAGAATGATTCATACAAGAAAATTACTTTTTGTTCTTTTTATTCTTGTCTCCCATACGTTTCGCTCGTTGTCAAGGCGATCCCTCTATTCCGCATAAAACTATTCTGATGATCCACGGATGTGAATTCGGTATAGCCTTCTTTCCAGATAGCAAGATGGACAATATCGCTCAATTTTATTCTATAAAATTTCATATTATTCGCCTCAAATTAGTTTCTCATAATCTTCTAATTTATAGGCCGTCTATTCCTTAAATTTAAGTGATAAGCATAAAAGCAATTTACGGACAAATTTAATAATGTGTCTCTCTTTTAATTTTCTGTTTCATGGAAGATACGAATGTAGACTTTTACAATTATCCATCTTTAAATAATCAAAAATGTAAATGAAGTAGGTCTCTATTCGTAATTGTCGAATACCACAAATTCCTTGAAGTTTTGTCATTCAGACACTCAAGCTGTATATCTCTGCCATAAAGTTCTCGAACATAATGGAGCTCAATATCTCACTGATGCATTATGCAAGAAGCATGTGAACATTGTTCATATTTCATTCTTCTTCTGTTATTATCAAATTATTGTGGTAGACAACTGTACATCTTCGATTCGAGCGTACCAAAGTCGGAAATGAAGAACTAAGGTTTCCGATGAATACTTTGGAAAACCATACAGTGACTATCGATATCAGTTTATCTACTTAAGATACGTCTAACTTGTAAGTTTTTGGCAGACACTAAAGACACTGTTTGTCAAAGAAAGCGACATTGCCACTCCAGGAGCACTTTATGTCGCTGACTAAATACATAAAACCAATGTAATTCTCACTCTAATGCTTGAAACTATCTCCTACTATCACTGATACTTTTCAAGCAGATACTCCAAGAATAAATGTAAATTGCGATGAAACTGGCACCACATGGCTATAAAATCTAACTGATGGTTTCACAAGCAACACTGCGATCTCTATTTTTACTTAGTCGCTCTAAGATGTACACGCGCGTTTTTTTACATACAGAGATGCTCACTAAACTTGATTTCAATCGCAATCCAATCAGAGTCATTGGAGTCCAATATCTCAACGAAGCATCATTTAATATTTTTTGCTAACTGCCATTTTCACTGTGACATTTCCCCGTCTGTACTTGCATCTGTTTGTACAGGGACTCATAAACATAACCCTCAATGAGCAATCAAATCGAATAGATCAGAGTACCACATCTGGTTCTTTCATTAACACACAACAAGGTAAACTTGCTTTATGCGTCATTTTTCGTACAGGTACTTACATGTCTGTAGTTGATATCCAATCAAACTGATAAGGTTGAGCACACAGTGCCTAAGCGATATGTTTCAATTTAACGAAGTCATCATTTGACTCATTTCATCTTTCTTACGTTAGAATGTGTAGATTTTTCGGCAGACACTGGCAAATATTGATATCTGTACGAACTTTATTGGTGATAAAAGAGTAGAACATCCTGTTAATCGTTTAAAGCGTAACATGGTGATCTTTATTATGCAGACTCCATCACTCTTATATTTCTGTGTACTTTTTTCATTGAAACTTATAAAGCTTGATCTTGACAATGATCTGATGGAAGTAAAAGAGGTACAACATCTTATTGATTTAGTAAAACTTAATAAGGTACAGCTCGTTGTGACATTAAATTTCAGAAACAGACAAAAGTTAGAAAAAATGCATCTGCTCGTGCAACGTGACAGCTGCGAAGAACCAGCTTTTAATTTTAAGACGCGCTTTTTATATGCAATTTAACAAAACAACAGATTTTTACTTTCATATTTTTTCATCATCTTCCCTCTCTGTAAGTCAACGCATTATGTGCAAATAAACTATGTTTTTTAAATAGTCGACCATCGTTCACAATTGCAGTTCCATGATATAGTAGGAAAGTTACAGTTACCAATACGTTACGCTAACAATGCTTTTGTAACAGAGTATAACGGGTAAAACGTCTCCTCGAAATATCATTAAAAGAGGTTTCCAGGAAAAATGACAATATTTCATAAAAGTTGATGCTAGTGAATCGGGGTCGACCAATCTGAGTCTGAAATCACAACTTCACAATTTTTTTCAAGTTTTACTTATTTGGAAAATAGTCTAGTTTTAGACGTTCAACTGTTTTCTAAAAGTTAAATTTGTCTTAACGAATCTGCTTCGGAGTTCGAAAATATGTTTCAAAAAATCTATTTTCGAATACAGAAAAAGATTCTTTGAGAAAAACTAAATGTTTAGTACAGCAGTTCGTAACGGCGGTAGCTTAACACCCCAATTCCATGAAATTGAGATGCTTCTCACGTTAGTTGGTTTCTCACAGACACTTGGCGAGTTGTTTATAAATACAATAAACTTTAGCCGAATGCAGGTTACCAATCAAGCACACAAGACAATCGAATCAAACACTGATACCTTCTTATGTTGAAAATACCTGAATGATTTTCATCGAAAAATGTCACAAACATTCAAAATCAATAGTCTTAGCATTATTCACTCTCGAACATATCCTATACACATCCACTCGATACATAAACACAAGGATTTGCTCATGTTGTTCGAAGCAATAAAGAGCATACCTCTTCTGTTTCGACTCGAGATAGTCTAGGGACTCTCTTCCAAGGAGAAATAGTGAAGTTTTGTATTTCAAGTTACTTTTGTACTTTTATGTACTTCTCTATTTTAAGTACACCGCTTCCCCTAACTCTCTTCAGGTACTCTGATAATGATCGTAGACTCAATGTTCAAAGTTTCTGAACACAGCATATAGTTGACTTCTCACTTGAAGTTGCAACGAATGTCTATGTGGGTGCAACTGAGATGTTTAGTGAGGGTACTTAGAAAGAGAAGGTTCATATGGAGATATTCATATCCATAATCAAATCATCTTAAAATCAAGTTTCGGTAACGAACACAGTATAGAATTTCGATCTACATGAATACTTTTTGAAAATGATCCTACTTCAATAATATATCCTATTTCATCGAAGCTCTCTCTATATCTATGCAACAAACCATTAACTCTATTCTTATGTAACTCTACATGATGATATGAACAGATTAATTGTTCTCTTGTTTCTGTGCGAGAAAATATATTCGAATTGTTGAAACTTCAATGTGACGAAGAGACAAACTAATAAAAACGTTTTAGTAAACATTTCTAAATGTTCTACAGTTTTGCGAAATTCGGAAAAGGTTTCCCTATGACTAAATCAGATAGAATATTCATTAATGAATCTGCAATAAAACTGAATGCATGTCTGAAACATCAAAACATGAGGACCAGAAATAACACATGATATATTTGATACAAGAAATTTTCTAGATATTGCACTTATGTCTGAGAAAGGCGTATTGTGAGATTCTGTATCTCGCGTGCTATAAAATTCGATTGTTCGAACTTACATGCGAGCGTTTTTTTTCGGATCTTTGAAAACTATAGATACAACGAATGCGAAATCTGTTTCGGTAGTCGAAATCTGACGATTCACATTTGAACTTCCCGCCATGCTTGAAATATCTGAAAAATCCAACTATCAAGGATTTAAACGACTATTCGAGCATTTCATGAGCAAATAGGTGAACAACTAAACATTAGCACTCTTGCTCAAATCGAAGTTAGTGTATTTCATAGAATTGTTAACCTTCTCTAGAATGTTCTACGTCTGCCATCGTTCTAGTCATTTATTTCATTATGGATGGATGTCCTGAATCTCGGTATAAAAGCTTTTCTTTTCGAGCCTCATTCTAATGCATTTTATTAATTTGATTGATATGAAGACTGGACTTGAACAATCAGGTTCAGGGCATATATATATTTGATTCTAGTGAGATATCACATGTTAATTCATATCTATTGCAGTTTCTATAGTCAAAATTCTATCTCGTATGGTCACAAGATAATCCTTTTTAAAAATTTCTATAACTATGGAACCTTGAAATCTTTTAGTTATTTTTTGAAATTAATATGACAGTTTTGCTTGTTGAAATTTCTGGACCCTGACATCTTCGATTTCTGTCGACGATTGTACGGATACTTTCTTTTTTAATTAAAATGTATTCACAAGAAATAGAGTAATGATGGTTGTGTAATTGTCTGCCATCAATCTTTATTTAAAAATGTAAACGAAACAATGACGTGTACCAAAAGAAAATTTTTCGTTCATAGTGTTTGAATTTTATTTATTTTAACATTGACGTTTCGGTACAACAAAATGTCTTTAGTCACAAAAATAGAAATGATAAAAGTTTACATGAAATTTTTACAATGTATAACTTTTCTCTCGTTCTCCACTTTCAATGACGTATAATAGTGGCACGGACAAGATGGCAATACTGGTAAGGAATGTTTAGCTTTCATCTTCGTCCGCACCCCTACTATACGTCATTGAAAGAGGAGAACGAGAGAAAAGTTATACATTGTAAAAATTTCATGTAAACTTTTATCATTTCTATTTTTGTGACTAAAGACATTATGTTGTACCGAAACGTCAATGTTAAAATAAATAAAATTCAAACACTATGCACGGAACAGAATTTCTTTAAACTATGGTTGTTTTAAGATAGACCATTTCGAACAATACTTCATGCATGTGCATTATCATCGAAATAAAGTAGCGATTGGAGAAGTTCAAAAACAAAATATACATTTTTTTCTTTTCTTTAGTTTCTTGTTACTTTTTCTAATAAAATATGTTTAATAAACAGCAGTACTCAATCGACATAGGTAGTTCTTTCTATTCAACTGAAACACTCATAAGAAATACAACTGACTACTGCCATTCAATGGAAAGGATTGTGGCTCGTTTTTGAATACGTCTCTATTTTTCTAATCACTGGATTCGTTTGAAAGGCATCTACAATAGCAATTAGGTGTTGTGCAACCAACTACCCAAGCAGACAAATTTCGAGAATTCACGGGTTGAAACGCATTCAATTTTGTTTTTCTTCAACGCGTTGAACACATAGAGAAATGTCCGAATTTATGCGTTTTAACAGTTGATGGATTTTCGACTTCAACAA
>OENT01000458.1:98200-113327 GCA_900239685.1 Rotaria macrura | reverse complement strand
CGCATGCATGAGGAAATGCGTTTTAGAAACGCGTTTTTTTCGCAGAAATTTACGCCATGGGGCTCTTGAATCCACAGCTTGTAGAAAATGTCTTTGAGAGAAAAAAAGACCTTCACAGGTTGGGCCAAGTTTTCATGGAAAACCGAAATGCACCGACACTCCAAACAAATGATATCTGCATTTTTAAGGGTTTCTAATCATGGTTCAAACATACAGATGTTATCTCCAGAACAGAGAACGTTTTTCAATAATTTTTTGTGGAATCATATTCGATCTAATTTACCTTTGACTTTTTCTGCTTCGTTGACACAATTTGTTCCTAATCTTTTGGTGCACCAAATAATATCTTTTACTCCAGTAAACGAAAGTGAAATACTATATGAATTAACAGAAGACGCTTTCAATTTTCTTATTGACGCAGATAGAGATGATACTGTTGCTAGAACTCAGACAATCGATCTTGACTCGATTCTTCCTAGAATTGTTGGTCACGCTAGAATCTAAAAGGTGTTTTTTATTCCAAGAAACCACCCCAATAAGAAAACGGATCTTTATAAAATCACGCGTCTGCCATTGTTTGTCGATGAAAGAAAAGATGTTTACACGGCGAATCTTCCTTATTTTTGTAGCTATTATCGAAACGCGTTGTAATACTATTGTTTCTTGTGGCATTTTTGATTTTTTCATCTGTGGGTGGTGTTTGCAACAAGGTTACAAGCTACTTATCTAGTTTCAATAATATTTTCGAGAATCCATTTACACTTGATAAGTCGGCAAATCCTATTGCCGATGAAATTGAGAATTCATGTCAGATAATGAATATCACATCATTAATCGAATCAGCTCTTTCGCATAAAAAAATGTTGGAAAATGTTCATGAAGAACTTCAATCTTACATTCTTTGTACGGTGAAAGTAAAAGCTTGATCATAAGTTCTAATCAGATTTTTTATTTTGGCTTTAATTATAACAATTGGTACTATTGTTTTTGCATGTCGAACGTTTTTGAAAAATATCGGTGTTTCAGAGAATGGCAAAAGAAATTGATTGCTTGTTTCAATTGTGCTTTGAAAAGAAAAAACATTTAATTGATGGCTCACCATTAGAAATGCGCTCACATTTTGTCGCCAATACAGAATAAGAGTTGCTATAATAACACGTATGACAACAGGAGAAACACTGATCAATTGAATCCTCTTTTACATGCGGTTATTATTCTAAATGATCGGACTCAACTTTCACTGCATTCAACATCTGATATTATTCGTAAAAAACCAAATCCTTTACCAAGAAAAATGTATGACTATATGCTAAACTCATTTCACTTGTGGCCAAATAATCGAGCATCCCACCAAGAGAATTTCCTCAAGAAGATTGTGAAAGTAAAAACTGAAGATATTATTCCATCTAAAACTTGAAGATCATATGCTACTTATTTATTTCTTTATTTTTCTCGCTTATTATTTGTTCATCTACATAGTATTTCTTAGTGATTGTGACGCGCACGCCCTCACACTATGTTTCATTTTCGTTTCTTTTCCCTGAATATGATTTTTTTTCTTCGATTTGTTATCATGTCTTCTTTTGCGTTCGTCTTTTCGTTGAAAACCTGGATGTATTGTGATCATGTATATATATACGCACGCTCTTTCTCGATTATGTGGGCTGATGTAGTATAGTGGTTGTGTGCACGTGCGTTCGTACATTTCTATTAAAAAAATAAAAGAAGTATCAACCGAACATTCATAACCCTAATAGTGATTGTTATGCCGTTATATGAAATTATCACCAGTTGGTTCATCACTCAGAATGTTATTCATACCTTGCTGCTCGACTTTTGAATTGATTATGAAAATCTTCATTAAAATCAAAGCATATAAACGCAATATATGCACATGTACCGTTAATCCATAGCTTGTTGATAAATCTCATTCTGTTGTATTGGAGTAGCACTGTTTAACAATAAGTACCTCATTTCATGACCGTACAACTATCATCATCTTTACCATTATTATATATATGCTATCATTCATCTTTTCTTTATTGCTGGCACGATATTATGCACTCATTTATTACACGTGTTTTTTCTTTGTGCTTTTCTCTTAATCGTGGAAAATCTAAAGAGCATTTTCCTTTTATATTCATGAATTTCATTCGTTCACTTTACAATAATAAAATTGAACCCACTTCTTGCAATTCATCGTTGAAAATATTGCCTTATTTTTGTATCGATGCTTTGCTTTTCAAATTATCGAGTTTAAAATATGCAAAGCAGTGTAGAACTTAGTAAAATTATACTATTTCATATTTTATTTCATTCTTTCATCATCAAGTAATATAAAAAACAAGATGAATGAACAACAAAAAACCCAACGCACACCCATTTGTTTGCGTGAACTTTGTTTCTTTTGTCGTGCCAGTCTTCTAATCGATTTATATTTTTCTTTTTTAAATATTCTTCAATTATTTTATCAAGCACTGGCAAAGTTGTTGCTCGAGTTCGAACATGAATGCGCACGAATTCTTGAGGCTGAGCAGGATCATGCATTGGATAGACAGCACTAGGAGTTGACGCTATGAAAAAATTTAAATACTTTATCAGGAACAACAAGCGTAAACATCTTACAATTATGATTTCATAAGCTGGAACTATGTTCACCAAACGAGTGAACTGTTAGAACGGACACTATGGAATCGTAACGAGAAAACGTAAGAAGTGAATGTTGCGAGTGACTTGCTATCATCAAAAAGATATACATATATACGTACGTATTGATTCACTGAGTTTCATACCTGTTGCCAAGGAACTATGTTTCATTCTGTTTATGAGAAAATTCGTTCCTCCTTCGTTTCTTATTTTCACGTAAAAGGTAGCACTATACATGTTTTTTTTTGTTCCCTCTTGCACTAGTAAAGCAGCTGTACACCATAGAAAATTCTGGAAAATAGAAAAATTACTCTTCGAAAAGCAAGAGCATACGCATCAGTTTAAAAATTCCAAAAGCCATCAGTACTATTGCCTTCAACAACTTTTAACACACACAATTGAAACTGTTTTACTCTAGAAAAATACAAGGATTCAAAGTGTAAGCGAAGCCAATTATTATGCGTTAGGGCACTTGAAACCCTCTTTTCGAATTACCAATTACAATTTAAAACTATTGAAAACACTGAAGTTCATAGAATATTTCACACTCTACTATTTGATATTGATAAGTTATCATGTGCAAAAATGTTAGTTTAGATAATTTATATTAGAACTTATAATCAAAGGTAAACGAACGAGTTTGCCAACAGGAAAAATCTGATGATAGAAAAGCACATTGCAAAAAATTTGCTTATTTTCACACATTTCATTTCTCTAATTAAGATAAAAGTCTAACTACTTCCAAATATTCATTTTCAACAGAATATAGATCATTTTGACTGAAATCCTTTCCAATGATCACTTTTTGAATAATTACTCATAAACAATACATTACTGATTGTATTACTGTTGATTATAGGTATAAAAAAATCATGTACGTTTTTTGCATGAATTTTCATAGATGATCCGTTTGCCTGGTAAAAGTTTAAATATAAATTCATATCTATTTGAACTATTAATCTCGGGATCGTTATCTACGGCCTAAAAATAAAATAAAAAAAAAATATTCATATATAATAGACAAACACTAATTTGATTCATCGTATTCTTCAAAATCATTTAATTCAAGCTCATTCATTTAAAAGATAATAAAAAAGAAAAGTCATTTTCATTGAATTACCCACTTTATGCTTAATAAATTTTCAGCGTACTATACTAAAAGGATCCATTGAGTTGAAATAAATAAAAATTCAATCGAAAATATTCTTTTAGACAATCGCATTGGTCATTGAACTTGCCCGGAATGAAAATAATTGCACAAGATAATATCTTCACCAAAAGATATATAAGTAAAACAGTCGAATAAAAATAAGAGATCAACATCTAATACAAACTTTCATCTGCTGAGATTCTCGTCAATAATACATTGAAATATATTTAATCATATGAAAAACATTCACAATAAGAAATATTATCGAATTCTTTCTCACAATATTTGCAAGGAAAGAATTATCTGATGCAACGAGAAAACGTTTATCAGATTATACTCTCGTAAAATATAATACAAATTCTAGTTCAAAAATAACCAAACAACATTTTCTAAGGTAAGATCATCTTCTATAAAACCATCGAAGAGTTCAATTGAATCAAATAGCAAAAGGTTCAATAGGGCATAATTCCTTCCAAAAACAGCGCGCGAACAGGGCACATTAGAAGTGAATGAAAATAATCTGATGAAATCATACAGATTGACAAAAACAAAAGAGATTCCTCTTAACTGAATAAAAACCGTTCGATGATAAATCTGATTAGAAAACTAATAAAAACTACTTGCTATCGGTATCAAACAAAAAGATACAGATCATCTTAAAATATCCTTCCAATGACCTCTTAAGAGGATTCAGAAAACAAAAACAACATATTTCAGATAATAATATGATCTTCCAAGGCAACATACTAAACAATCACAGAAATCAGAAATACTCAAAAAGCAACTTATTGAAACAAGCATGTCTAAAAATGTTTCATAGAAACGTAATATTCGACTACAATCAACAATCTGCAAACATGTACACTAAAGCACAGCATGACACTGAAACGCGTCCGTACAAAATAGAGAAAACATGATAAGAAATCTACTAAAAGAAATTATCAAAGAGTGCATTAAAATCGAGCGATTAAGCCCGATAGCGAAAAAAGTGCAAAGAGAATCATTGACGTATACATGAACAATAGCATGCAGAGAAAAAACGATCGATGAGCGAATATATTGTCAGAAAACGAAACGTCAGAAAAGCAAAAAACCGTATATTGCAACCTACTATATGCGAAAAGTCCAATAAAACTAAATGTTGACCAACCTATGATACTGATAAGGACCAATGATACATTCCAAGTAAGCGATTGCATTGAATTTTGCACATGACAATCTCTGATAATACCCAGCACAAACGCCCCTTCATCAATACAAAACACTAATGTTCCCACTAGTCTAATTCATAGTAAGGTCAACTCGCAACACTTCATCTGCCAATGATAAAATCTTACACAACCACTCGATTTCAAGAACATCACTATAGAAAAAAACTGGGTTCACGGGAGTTCACACTCACAGCTCATCCCAGCACACTGAAAGAAAAAAAGGTGCCACACGAAACCCTAAAGGGTTCCGAGTTTTGCAACGAAATCGAAACCCTTTGAGGTGTCGCAGAAATTAGGTTCCGTAAAAAGGCTTAATTTTTAACAGCTGATAGCGAGCTATTTTGTACTTGGAGTTTTTTACAGTTCACGATTCAACATCGAATGTAAGTTTCGCCGAATGCTATGGTCCATTGCGGAAGCATTTTTCCACCCGCATTCAATGCTAAAACCTCCCACTCTCTAAAAAATAACTGGGTCCTGTGATAATCGGTAGAAAAGTAAGAGCGAATCACTATATCCTATAGTGAAACACATGATATCGCTGGAACATGGGAGCAACATTTCGACCACAAACTTTCCCAAGTTTTTTCCCAGGCCTCGTGCGCTTCTTGTGGAAAGACACACCAACTAACTCTGAACTCACTAGAAAAAGCAGGAAAGTTTGTGGTCAGGACAATACTTCCATGTTCCAGCGACGCTATGTGTATTATTACAGAATAATGCAATTTTCAAGAATTTTTTCTGCTAGTTCCTTCAGGTTTCGGTGGGTGAAACGATTGATATGGGATGCTTGATCTAAATAGAAAAAAAAGCATTTCATCTTATTGTAACTTCTAAAATCAAACTCACCATTCATATTTCTTCGCCTGAGAACTGATCTCAATACAAATAAAACATTTCATCCTATTGTAACTTTTAAAATTAAACTCACCATTCTTATTTCCTCAGCTAGCAAATGATATAACTAGAAATGGAATATTTCATCAAGTAACGGGTAACGTTTCCGTTACCATTTATCCGGTAACGGTATTGGAGCAACCGAATCAAAGAGTCCTCCAATTATCAGCAAAGTAGATTTTCANTAATGCAGAAACAGGTTTCATGGGAAAAAGTATAATTTCAATGAAACACTTAAAATTTTTGTGAAAAAAATGTTTTTCTCGAAAAATATGAACCGAAAATCATGAAAATACGAACTTCACGAATGGATTCCCCCCGCCTGATATACTTTGGTCGAACTTTATGGAATTTCATAATATTTCTTTAAACGTTTTTTGATGCATATTAGAGGAATGGTTCAACCCGTTACTCCGTTACGCATCAACTGGTAGCGGCCCTTTATCGTAAGCACGTAACTGGTAAAGGACAAGTTACCAGCTACTTGGAAACATAACGACTTGGGAAATAGGGTAACTTCGTAACCCTAATTCTACACGAAACATATTTACAAAAAGTTTTCTATACGAAAGACGGAACATTTTTTATATTTTAAAACTCTATAAAGAATTTTACAAAACCTTGGATATTGCTAAACCTCTTACAGGTTTCGTATCATCATACGGACACTTATATAGTACAGTAGAACTTGGCGAAACCTCAGAGGTTTCGTGTGACACCTTATTTTTTTTCAATGCAGTGCTCAATAAGATACTCAAGAAACCCTCAATCACATTTCGGAGTCTGTGTTTTGACAGATTACGGGCTGCACCGGCTCTATCGGTTCTTATAAGACACGCACTTGTCTGTAAAGCTATGTGTGAATGAACGTGTCACATCGTGTTCATATAGCGCATTACCCGTGCATAAAACTACACTTGCCAGTTGACGTGTGATGGTTGACATGCTGGGCAGTATTTCGGCTGCTTCCGCCTTTCACGACGCTCACACTAGTGTCTTTCCATGTGTGACTTGGCCAAGGGGAAAAAAGCTGATTCTGTGAATCTATGATTCTATTGAATCTATTGATTCTAATTAGATTCCAAGTGAATCTATTGAATCTAAGTGATTCTATTGAATCTAAGTGATTCTATCTGATTCCAATTAATCTAATACAATAGATTCACCTTTTCCCCCCTTGCTTGGAGCATCATATTGCCATTAGAGTGAGATAGAATCAAATAGATTCAATGGAGTAAAGTAGAATCAAATAGAATCAAATAGAATCACTTAAATCTAACTAGAATCAATAGATTCAATAGAATCATAGATTCCCAGAATCAGCTTTCCCCCCCTTGGTTTCAACTCAGTTTAATTGTCTTGTTATCCGTGTTGAAGTTCTTTTTCAAATTGACATAGTTTCCTGTCGTATCAAATAATAACTATGTCACATACTAGTACACCAAACCTCTCCTTTTAACAAAAACACATATTATAAATGAAACAAAAACAACCATCAGAGCCTTGGGTTAGATGTTAATTGATATTAGTTACTCTAAGTATCAGTTTGAAATTTTCACAAAGAAATTCGAATTGTGTTGAATCTCAACACATAGAATATGACGTACTACAACATAAACTATTACGTTAATAAGGTGAGACAATTAGATGCGTAGGATATTTATTGAAGTGAACTGGTGAGGTTACAAAGCATAAATGATTTTGTTCTTCGTTAACACTCGCCGCTACCTACAATTAGGTGGTATTATATATTTTTTATTAACTACCAAGTACGTTGAGCGCATGTAATAAATGGTTAAAGAAGGGAAATGTAATATGGCTTCAACTGTTGAACAATTAGAGAATAGTCGAGAGTGTTAAACATATGTACTTTCACACTGTTCAGTCTTTGATCATTCTTATGAACTATCAGTTTCATGCCTTGAGTTTAGATGTTTGTCAATTATTTATTTGATTCGATGCAAAAACGAACACATGAGCTTGCATGATTGCTTCAAACCTTTTTTACAAATTTTCTCTTTCTAACTAATAAATTATTGACTGTCATATAGTCAACAAGAGCACGTGCATATTTGATAGCGTTCGTACGTTTGTACGTTCCAGCACGCATATCATATGGCAGTTCAGTTTGAATAGCATTGATCTTCGAAATATAATTGCGTGTTATATAGCCACCTTCATAAAAAGTACCTTGTCCCGGCTTCGGATGTGCCATCGATGGATACGCAATACCAAGATCATTCATCTCAAGAATGCTGCCGAATGAAGTTGCTCCTCGTATGCATTCATTTCGATTCGAAGCACAAATTTGTTCAATCGATGTTGTAGTAGCAAGTGTCGATTGAAGATCATCTGCATTAAGTAGATCGGAATCTAGAAGATATCCCACCATTGTAAAACTAAAACAATGAGTCGGTTCTCTATTTTCTAAAGGAATCGCTACTCAACTTACTTTCCAACTCCTTGGCCATGAACATCAATGAGGAGACCTTTGCCATATTGTTGCTGTACGTGATCGATGGCATTTCGAAGATTCGTGTGATAACTTTGATGAGCATTTATAGCCTCCGGATGATTGAGTGTTGCCTCATTGATTTCTCGATTGAAGTCGACTTTTCTTCGATGCCACTTACCAACGACAACAAATGGTTTTAGGCCGTATCTACTATTTAGTTCTTCGGCAACGTTTTGTGCAAACTCATCACTCAGATAATCTTGAACTGTCGTGGTTGTGCAACGTTGACCTCCGTTACATTTATCGCTGTATAGCCATGTGCATGACGATCCTGGACGACGACAACCACCTGCTGTTCGATCTGGTACATCAGTCGGTAAGAGACTACCACCATGAGGTGCCGAAAGAACGAGATTGAAGTTACCTCCTTGATGAAACTTGCAAGAAGATCGATATCCATCGACATATTGTAGGACCTGCTGCTGTTGAGCAGCACTCAATGAAAATGAAATTAAGGTAGTATATGTGAGACAAAGTACCGCGAACATCACAAGCACTTGTAACCAATGGAATAATTGAATAGTAATATGATCAAAATGTTTTTTCAGATTTCTGATGTTGATTTGACGTATTGGCTTTTTCTTTTTATTTATGGTGTTTAATCAAAAAGTTCGATTGATATTTACTAAAGCAAAGCTTTCTTAATACTTTGCAAATTATTTTTTCCGTTGAAGAGGACGAGAAGCAATTTTTTCTTGGTACAATAAATGAGAAAAAAAAAATAGTAGGTTCTCTATTTTTCTATGCATGGTGATATTGTAAGCCTGTATAAGCCCGATCTGATCATATTAATTTCTCTCTGAGGATGTCAGTGTAGTTCTGTTTTTAATCAGCTATCGGTGATGAATCGTTGAAAGTTGGTTATGTAATGAGAAAAAAATCTACGCCATAGTAAAGTTTAGAATGAAAGCATAGAATGATTGAAACGTTTTTTCTGCCGGTGAAATTTTTACAAACCACTAAGAGTGGAAGCAAACATTTTCTGGAATTTCTGATCTGTCGAAACAGTTAATGAAATTACGGTACAATTTATTTCTGCTTCCAGGGCTAACTTTTTCTACTTCTGTGTAAAATAATTCTTCAATGTAACGCTCACAGTGCATCTGAGCAGGATCTATAGTCTCAGTCCTGTTTACTACTCGGAAAATCCTGGGTTGACCTTTCAGGATGCTGAATCTGAAAGATCCTGTCGAGTTTTGTCTACGATCCTATTCCAAATTCTAGCGATTTCCGTTTCCAGAATTTTTCAAGGTGAGCCAAGATCTTGTCCAAGACCCCTTCAAATCCCTGAACAACTATTTTCTGAGTTGAAAATGCAGGATTCTACCGGGATTTGCTCAAGATCCTATTTATGCTCTAAAATATACATTTTCTAAAAAGTCAAAACAGCTCCTCCAACCCATTTGCAAGCTCTTTTTAGGTTTACGAAGTATCGGAGATCACAAAATTTCCGAAAATACTGATTTGAGTGCACTAAAAGTTTTTTAGAATAACTTTGTCTTCGTATCGAGAACGTAGTTTGTATCGGAGACTGAAAAGATTGTAGAACATTATGAATTTCAAAAAGGTACGACAGAAAACCAAAGCTACTTTCCAAACTCGTTGTTTAAGATTTTGAAGCATTTTCAAGATCGAACAAACGTTTTTGTATTATTTATTTAAAAAAAAAGCCATGATTAAAAACGAAATATTTTGGAAACATAACGTACCCTGTGAGAAATTTATTTTTCGATTTTTACTTTCAATCAGTGTTAGAGATTATTAGTTCAACAATAACTGCTCATATACAGGGATGGTACTGTAATTTTACTTTACTATAGTAAATAAGTAAATAGTTTATTTACTATTTACTTTGATTGAAAAATATGTATGAACCGTTAAAAATATTAAAATTATTTATGCATTATCTTCTGAGATAAATGTGCTACTTATCTGCTTCGTATCCGATACACGATGTCAGTTATGGTTCCACTACTAAATAATCGGTAATGAAATAACAATAGCGTAGAGAAATTTTTTTATTGCAACGATCAGCATTTTACGAAAAACTATTAACGGTATCGCTGGACTAAACAAATGTGAAACCCTATATGCCAGCTGTTGCTCATGTTCTAAAACCTGGTCTTTTTATCTATATCGGAGAATGCTTTGGCATAATTGTTTAATTCGAGTTATATCATTTCAACAAGGAGACACTTCATCTATTTTTCGACTAGACCTTCTTTATAAATCACCTGTTATAGTGCGTTGCAGCCGTCTGTCATGGTCTGTGATGGGGGTCGTCAATGATTTACTAAGGGAATATTGAATGCAGGCCTCTAAATTAATTCATCATCAGATGAATTGGTTAGTTTCTCTTTCACAGTTTGTGTTACTGGTGAACGGATGCTAATTTCAAACCAACAAAGAGATTCACTTCTATAATTGGATCCGATCGAATTATGATTGGTATCCGATAGGATTGTATAGGATTTGTTTCTAACCAATTCTCTCCGATCAGATTCTGCGAAATGAAATGACCCTCAGCGTCTTAGCACTGAATGCCTACCGGATTATACTGTAGGAGTTGGAAGAAATCTGAGGTAAATTTTTGACCTAAAATTCTAAGAATGTTTCCAGATAATAATTACTATCCAAATAATAAAATAGATATCTTCCATCGGATCTATCTATATTTCCGTTTCCCAGATTCCAATCTGATTACGTCGGCTGATCGGATCTGATATATAATTCATCCATCGGCGCATATACACTTCAACACGCCTTTTAGATCTTGTTTCACGTAGTAATGGTTCCTAATATAGTCTAAAAGAAGTGGATTGGGGCAAGGGAATCCGAATCCGTAATTGGTTTATTAAATTGTACAGTTTCTTTTTCAATTGAAAAGCCGTTTTTCAAAGAAAACAATTTTTTTCCCAGAAAATTAGTTGTTTTTATTGAAAATAAATTTTGAAACAAAACTGACTGTTTGTCTTGAAAGCTTATCCAGTGAAGAAAGGAATTCTTTTTTGAAAAATGATGGTTTGAGATAAGGGAATTTTCTTATGTAACGACGGAATGTTTCTTGTTACTAAAATGGTTTTGTATTCATACAACGATTTCAAGATTTTTCAAAAGAGAACCCAAGATTTTTCAAAAGAGAACCCAAGATTTATACAAGAGCATTGCATTTCTACATGAAATAACGGCCTCATACCAAAAAATATTGAAACATAATAATGGTACTAGTACACTTCGTCACGCGATAGTTCGTCGGGATCACTTCATCGCAATCACATCGTCGCACTACTTTTTGTTGCACAGATAATTCTTCACGAGAATTTATCATACATATAAACGAAATAATTAATTAATTGAATTAAGAAATTTACATTGTTCTGTTGTTTAATTTTCCCCGTGTACAATGTTCTATTTAGTCTAATTGCTCAATAATGCGAAATAAAAAAAAGAAAACTTGACCTAGCCAATGTCTGCTCGTGTATTTTAAATTTATACTAACAAAAGATGCTAGACTTGTTGTCACATAAAATTTGAAGAAAAGTAATTAAAGAAAAAAATATTTTTCTTGTATAAGAAATTCATTAGAAATGAAAGATTTTCTGCAATCGAACAAAGCATTAAAAGCATTTCATTTATAGATGTTCCAAAAAAGCATATGACCATAGATAGATAGAATAAGAAATGAAAAAACGATACTCTAATTTTTAAGTTTGACATATGCTTTTTAAAATGAATGTTTAACGTGTAGTTGTCTTTAAATTAGTCAAAATCAAGTAAAATAAGCTTTTTAGCACAAATTTTGTCGATATGAATTAAAAAACCTACTTAAACGTAACTTTCTCACTTTAAATGAAGTGAGCTTTGTTGAAAGAAATTTTTCTTTAATTCAAAAATCTCTTAAAGTCAAAGACGCCAACTTGTACATAATAATGACATAAAACAATATTGTTCCAAAATTTATTACGATTATTTTTATTTAAAGTCGCAGGATGAAAACTTGAAACCAGTACGAAAATGTTTTAAAATTAAATTGCGTATTTATCAAATATATTTTCTAATCACAAACGATTGTTTCAGAGATGTTGAGTGAATGATGAATTTCAAACGAGAACGAGTTTCATCTTAGTTTAGTCTTAGTTTTTCTTAGGTCAAAATTTTCTCAGAAATCATTTTCTTGAAATAATTTAGTTTTATGTAATAGTAGATTACTTGAACTTTAACAAAATAATTTCTCAAACAGTATCAATAAAACAAAGTTATTTTCTACTCTGAGTGCATATTCTACCCATTATGTTACTCTAAAATTTACAGAGTAGCGTATACATTCATGCAATTAATTATGTAACAGACTAAAAAGTATGACTTAATCCAATTAAGTCATACTGTTTAGGTTTAAATACAATGAATTTATTGCAACTAGTTACCATTGCGACGAAATGATCGCGAGCAAGTGATCGCGACGAAGTGCCGTGCGACGAGGTTAGCGGTCACCCATAATGATATTTGCCTCGCAAATATTTCTTAGTCACATAATGTGAAGGGAGTGAAACGTGAAGTGAGACAAACTCAATCTGAATACTCAGTATTCAGTTTTTTCGAGGACTCCCCGGAGATTTGTTAAGGGAATCTCAGCTAGAGTATAACTTCTCAAGCACTATCAAGAGATGATCAATTGAAATTTTTAGACTTCATGAATTATTGGCCTTTTCGATGTTTGGCATGATTTACTTCGTCATCCTTTTAAAGACTAATTAATTCAGCTGATGCTGAACTGCATTCTTCTGCTGCAGTTTTCATAGTTGTTTTATCTGATTTTTTATGATTTTAATACTATACGAAATATTATTATCTTCTATATTTTTCCGAAATGTTTCAGAGCACAAAATTGATGTCTTTTTCTGAATAGTAGTATTCAACTATTTCATCTTTCTGTGCATAGATATGTTTTCAAATTATATTAAATTTATGGTATAGAAGCTTAAATTGATCAAGCCACCATAACAGAGCTGGTCAAAATACTCCAAGTACTCGCAGTCAAGTAAGATTTTGCTCGTGCTCGTACTCGAGAAAGTCTGTACTTGCCCAGCTCTGCTCCATGCTATGAACCTCTTGTTGCAAGGACCAATATAAATTCATGTTGAGCTAATTTTCTCTGAAACCATTCACTTGGTACTGAAAGTCGTCCTAATGAAGTATGAATCCATTTTTAGAGTTCTTCTGGGTAGAATAAATTCACAAATTTTACCGCTTTTCCTACTTCTATTTTAATGAGCTATATGGTACAAGAAAAAGAAGGAAATCCCTCTGCATACCAAGCACTTAGAGATTATGTTAGATACTCATACTAGAGATCTTAAACTAATGCCATCTTTACTGAATCCATATTGAATTATTTGACTTCCAATAAAGCTAAATAGGATAGTGTGATTTCTAATTACTATGATTTTCCAAAGAGGATCATTCTGATCATCTGAAAGGCCAAGGGAAACTGCCTGAAATGGCTATAAAACGACATAAAACAGTATTCATTTTCACCGTATTTGTCGGTAATCTGTTCGGTTGTTTTACTCGACGTTCTTTTTTGCAAGAAAACAGTCAACGCTTTTAACATTATTCTCTTCTTTTTCTGAGTTCACAGGAAACGGCACTGTTTTTTACTGTTTTACATCGTTTTTATCCCGTTTATGGGCTATTTTCTTCTTCCTTTTTTACCAGAAAAACAAAGTAGATAAGTCCCAACAGACAGTGCAGACCCGCAAAAAAAATAGTCTCGTTGAGTATTCTACCCATACACTGTTGAAGTCAGCAGTGTCACACATCCCGCAAACGAGAGATGCATTCACACCCATATCTCCTGGAAGAAATGGTGTATTTCCCAAGTAGAGAAAAACTTGAAAAATCACGTGTAAACGCACCAAACGGAAACATCATTGTGACCCATTTAGAATGGGCCATTCATACTCATTAATAAAACGCAACGAACGCTTTGTTTGAGTCATGTTTTTAACTCGAAAGTTTGCTAATGGGGGAAAATCCAGAAATAGAGCGTTTGAATATGCTCAATTTCTGAACTTTTCATCTTTTTTGCACTTAGAGAGTGAAAATTTTGCACAAAAAGATCAGTCTATCTCGTTTTATTAATAAGCGTCAATGGGTCGCAATCACGGTTCCCATTAAGAGCGTTTAAAGTTCAAACGTGAGTTTCCAAATTCTTCTTTGCTTTGCTTCTTTTGGTATGTGTCTGATCTATTACGACGAATGGGCACCTCTCCAGAAGAAGAAACATTCCCAGTGTTCCACAATTCCATCTACACAGAAAGAGGTGCATTCGTCTCCTAATTTTTGAATATGCGAAATTAGTCCAATAACTATTCGATATTTGTTCTTGGTGATATTAATAACGAGACATGCTTTATGCGAGACTAACCAGGACGAAACTGCCAAGAAGGATCCGATCAGATCCCTAGGATTCAAATCGGATCCGATAAAATCTGATAGTTTCCCCATGTGAGTCAACGGGGTCTGCCAGTCAGATTTACCGTCTTTGATATCAAGATGATTGTCACAAGTTTTTAAGTCGATTACGTGTATTTTTTTAAATTTATCTACTAGGTAACACTTCACTTTACAAAAGTAAATTGTAAAAAAGAGTATGAATAAAGCTAAGAATGAAAGTGTGGGCTAGTAGTGTAATAATCCAACCTCCCC